>JALQPE010000097.1:0-26000 GCA_030407315.1 Asparagopsis taxiformis | reverse complement strand
TAGGCTGAAGCCTAGAATCGACCCATCTTTCGGCGCCATTTAGCCTCACAGTTCGTGCTTACAGAAGCCAGTGATGACCCCGCTCGGGGCGGCGGCTCCGGTTCCTGGGGCCGTTCTCCAAATTAGACACCTGATTTGAATTAAAATTTGGGCTATTCTCAAAAACATGCACATGTGAACATGTTTTTGAGATGGGGGTGTGCCGACGGCACAATCGATCCCGCTGATTCTCTAAAAGGTTTTTTACAATATTTTGTGCCCGAAATTCTACATTCTCGGCTGGCTAGTAAATGCATTAGCTATCTGCTCTAAACCCGATTCTAACAAGCAGAAAAGAATCCTCTCCTTCATGACGATGCTCTCGAATTGAGGCAATGCAGCGGACTCCCTCCAAGAGAACGACAAAGCATCGTCTTTTGCAAGGCATTCCGTACGAAAAATAATCGAAAAACAATTTGACTTTAACCTAACAGCTAGCGCGAGCACCGTACTCAGCTATATTTCCTCTGTAATTCCTTCCTCCAAACAATCAATAGCCGCTTGGTCCCAGCTTAAAAGCCTTCCACTATCTGTCCTATCCATCGAAGACCCTCGGAGGGTTCGATCCAGGCCTTGATCACCATGATGGGTGTGAACCCGAGAAAATGAAAATGGAACATATTGCGACAGGGACGAGATATCATTCAATGAAAGAGAAGTTCTCTTTCGTTTACTTTTTTCTAACAAGATTCTAAACGTCTACAAACCCTATGTCGTCCGTCCGTTTTCATCCGAGAGATGTGGATGTGAGGTAAGACGCAGTGGTGATATTGTGTTGATTCCCACAGACGGAGGTGGAGGAGGTGGCTACGGAGGAAGCCTGGAGAACTTGCTCCGTACTGACATCTTCACATTGTGTGGAGGAATATGGTGAGATGGAGAACAGTTATCCCATTGGAAATGGATGAAAAAAAAGCATGTTGAGGTGCGGTTCGGATATTCGATCCATTAACGGAGGTGGTGGAGGATGCTATGGTGGAAGCCTGGAGAAGAATAGAGTAGTCCTATACCCATGGATCACAAGAAGACGTTGTTGGGCTCCTTCCGAAGCCCATTCGTCTCTTGAATAAATTTAGCACCCAAATCATATACGATTGCCGAGTTGACACCCCGTATGTCTCGTTGGTAGAAATAGCAGGGGTTCCACCACTCAGCTGGCGGGAAGTAGTACTGATTATATGAGATATGGCTTAGCTCCCGCCAAAACCGATAGCTCTGGGCTCAGGTTCTCCAAATGTGAGTTATACGAATGTGTTCTGACAATGCTAGAAGACGAATATCTGCATCCTGATTTGAATTAAAATTGGGCTATTCTCAAAAACATGCACATGTGAACATGTTTTTGAGATGGGGATGTGCCGTACGGCACAATCGACCGCCAAATCGATGTTTTTTTATTTCAATATTTTTGCTGCCCGAAATGTAGAATTTCTGGTCTGGCCAGCAATGCATCTGAGCTGGACATCCCCATGTCCAGTGGCCGTCCGGATGTCGCTCACCTGGTAAGCGTGATGCACCTGTGACAACCTATGTGACTGCAGTCACAGCCGCCATGGCGGCCGTGCAGTACAACACTCAAAGACAGGGAATCACAATCTTTTTAAAATTTTTTCTCTACCACGTATCCGTCACAACTTATACCTACACCGGTTACGGGTTTCAAGACCTTTCCAGTGCTGTTGTACCCGTATACTCTGTTCCGTTCGATATCAACCAGTGTTCCTCACGAAAGAGTGCAAACGTCACGAGATACGTCGTCAAATTTGACTGTCTCGCCGAGCGGTCGCCATCTGTACCGAATTTCCACTCATTCCATTATGCCGAATAAGCGCAGGCGCAACAGCAATCCGATCGTTGACGACGCAACCGTGCCAAATCTGCGCGAACCCGCTAGCCCTTGGGAGGATTCTAGTGACATGGGTACACGTCGAAACGTAGGTCGCGCCGCCCGCGAAACTACTCTCGCTGGCAAAGACTTCCTCCGCCTCTTGTGGATTTGTTCGCCCACTCAAGTTTCGCAGACTTGACGGACAAGCCGGGAGGTTTCACATACGCGGACCTTGGCGCTTGGGTTGCGCAGGGCACAGAAGAACAATTGCTGGCGCTGCAAGGTCGACTCAGCATGGCCTTCAGCGGTCGTTCGAAGAATGCTGGAGTCGAGGCGGATGTTGCCGAAATCGTCATGGCAGAGATGAACGTTGAGCGAGCCAAGCAGATTGTTCGTCTGGCATTACCGATTGCCGAGTTTTCAAGACAGGATGAGCGTATCGGGCAATGGGTTGAGCACTGCATCCTCCTCTGGGATCGTGCCGCAGACCTTCCTTATTGGATGTAACATGCTTCCTTCGCCACTACAGGCGCCGCAGCGCGGGGAACCAAGCGCCTTCGTTCTTGCTCCACCGGAAACGTTCGAGGTATTGATGTATTTCCAAGCGTTGTCTATCATCCGAAATCACAACAAGAACCTGCCGCGTCGCCGAATAGGCGACGCGGCCGAGGAGGGGAACGAAGCCGCACGCGTCCCAGCCCATCGGAAAAGCACTAATCGAGCTTGTTACGTGGTTCAAGTTTTATACCATGCTTGGACCGATGTGGCCTTCGCCGCAAAGTTTTCCAGCTTCGAAGAGTTGATGGCGCCGTACATCATTTTCGACAGCAGTGAGCATTGGTTTGACGTGCTCGATGAAGGTCTATTCGCACCGATAGAGCAGAAGCTAGATCTCTACCACGACAAAGCTCCCCTATCTCATCCTGATGGATATGGTGGAAAAGTAGAGACAAGAACCAGTGCGCAGCACAGTGCATTTAGGGACCTTGTGAGGAAGTTCTTCGACCGGTTGCAGTTTCTTATCGTCAACCCGGACCTGTACACCTGGCCGGAGTCCGACCGCTGGGGGGCGCTGGAAATATACTTGTCAAGCGGAAATCCGGACAAGCTGCCAGCGTACTTTGACACCCTCGACGAAGACGTTATGGCTGTCCTCCGCCCGGCACCACAAGCCGCGGACGCAGAAAAGGTCCCCAAGCCGGTTGATGACACTCCCACTCGTCGCAACACAGGAGGGAGAGGTTTGGTTCCGTCGACAAGACACACAACCAGGCTTCAACTTGGACCTGGGAGGACCAGTCTTACTGCCCAAGGGCCGTCTCCCCCGTCACCGTCACCCCATGCGACAGAAGAGCAGGAAAGTGAAGGGCAGGCTCTCGCAAAGGACTTTCTTTCGAAAATGAGTCAGTATTGCCGGGTGTACGACGTCCCTTTCGAAGATTTGGTCAGTGCCGACGAGAGCCGAGAACACGTGCCCATCACGGGCAACGTTCAGCTCATTCTGACTGATCCGCCCTACAATGTTCGTCGTAAGAGGAACGATTCCAACTCTTCGTACGACAGGCTAACTGCAGAAGATATGCAGGCTAGCATCGAAGTGTTTGACGAGCTGTTGCGCCCCGGTGGCCACGGCATCGTGTTCTGCTCCGTTTTGCAGTTCTACGAATGGTTCCATTACTTGGAAACGTACAAAGGACCGCAGTCAGAAGGCCCAACCGATGCTGCTGCCAGTGATGACGGGTCGGATGAAGAAGAGGTTACGTCCATGAATTCGGACTCCGAAGCATCGCAGCACAGTGGCGAAGAAAGTGCGGATGAGGAGGAGGAGGAGGACGAGGAGGACGAGGAGGACGAGGAGGACGTCGTTCGGAATTCAGTTTTTCTTCGTTGACGAGGTACCTCTGTTGTTTGTCCGACTACCTGGGCACCTCTATCAAATGCCGGGGCGGAAGAGGTACCAACGCATGAACATGGCAGAGGTCGCTATCCACTTCTGGAAGCGAGGTGTTCCGTTCAAGACTGGAAGCGAGATGGTGGCCTATAGGAACCACGGATACATGGACGGCACGTACCCGGCGTGGTGCAACGTCACCATCAATATGCCCGCCATCGATTCGAATGAGATGGTGTGGCGAACAAGGAGCACAACCGGTGCTACGGTCAGAGTTCGTGCAGAGCAGAAGAGCGTCGCTCTCATGATGGAGTTGATCAGCCAGCATTCACAGCCTGGTGATATTGTTGTCGATCCATTCTCTGGCACTTTCGCAACGGGAAAAGCAGCTATGAGCTTGCCTGAGCACCGTGTTTTCGTCGGCAGTGACATGGACAAATTGTGTGTGGCACGATCGCTTCCAAAGCTGTGTGCAGTCATGTCACGTGTAATTCTTTCAAACAACACTGACATGAGGGTCACGACAGAAGCGAAACAGAGTGCTGAGAAGTTCTTGGCGTCCCCCTCTGTCACGATGCGTACGCAGAGGGAACGCAGGATCATCGAACCCCCACCTGGCCTTCCCCTGTACCAGAGGTTCCCGAAATATATTCGGCAGTACCTCTGGCAGCTGTGCCCAGAGTCGATTGCGTCGCACGAGCACATGGAAAAACCGGTACATTATTGGCCACCTTCCTGCGCCGCTGGTTGCAAACTGAAAACCCTCGCGTGATGCGGGCACACGATTGTGTTGCGAAAAAATTGAGCGTTCGACCATCGCTGATTAAGCATCCAAATGCAGGAAGAGGGCTCTTCGCTGAACAGACATTTAATGTTGGCGACGAAGTATGTGCATACTACGGAACTGTTGTGTACTCTGATATGAGCAAGGAGTCGATGAGGTTCGCGTACGGAGAGGGTCACATGGCGATAACGAAGGAAACATTCTTGATGTATGCCATCAAGCTGTATGCAACAGCGGAGGACGACGAAAACATCGAGCATCCAATTTGGATTGTTCCGGCTCCGTTCTGTTCGGCGCAGTTCATCAACGACCCGCGGTATTTGCGAGGTGAGGACACTCCGGCGGAAGACACCAGGCGGATGGCCAACGTCGAGTTTGTCGAGAACTACAGCAGCGGTTCGACGGGGAAGAAGCTCAAGGCGAAGGACCTAGAAAATCCGAAGATCATTGTAGTACGTGCAATCCGCGATATCCGTCCGGGGCAGGAGCTCTACGTTCATTATGGGACAGCGTTTAGAGCATGGAATTAGGGTCACGAAAGATGTTTTCATTTCGACTACAAATAAAGCTACGTTCCAGAGTTGAAGTATATCATATAATGCAGCATGTCCAGCCACCATTACTCCAGGGTGAAACCTATTGAGCAGTACTCGCCTGTCAAAAACCAATCGTTCACACTCTAGATGCACTTCGTCCGAGCAGTGAACCTGACTGCTTGGATGCTGTTATGCGTGCAGATGCAAAATACACGACCAAGTTGAAATGGACGCCCGGTGGATGTCCAGCTCAGTTGCATTGCTGTCCGGCCCAGAAATTCTACAATTCAGGGCAGAAAAAAATATTGCAAAAAACATCGATTTGGGCGGTCGAAAGTGCCGTACGGCACACCCCCATCTCAAAAACATGTTCACATGTGCATGTTTTTGAGAATAGCCCAAATTTTAATTCAAATCAGGGTGTCTTCCGGACATAGGGGTGCTCGCGGCCTAGCTCTACAGCTGTAATTGTACCTCATTAAATACTGTTGATGACTGCCTACCGTATACAATCTGGACTGTTGGCGTATTCTCCGGTACTTGACCTGACGTTCATCGCAGACCGTTGTGGGTACCGACACTATACAGCAATCTTTTTTGTATCTCGTGCAACTCAATCGTTCCATCGCTTCGGGGAAAGCTTCATTATGCCGCCGCGTATTGCGAAGAAAGCTCCAAAGCCTCCGGGCCTCCAGAAAACCCGGTCAGCAGCTGCTGTATCGAGTGCCCGACAATCCCGTGCGAAGAAGCGGTCTGGGCCTACCGGCAGCATTTAACCGCGGTCCGGTAGTCGCAAGACGGACCGGCGCAGAACTGGGGATCCGCAGCGAGAAAATGAGGAAGGAGGAACGGCGCGGAGAGAGATGGGGCTTGACCGAGGCAAGCGTGCTCGCAGGGACAGTGAACATCATGATGATGACATGATAGTGGCTCAAAACATGTTGGAATTGCGGCAGAGTGCTATGGCAAAGGTAGTTTCTCCCGGGTTGGCAGATGCGGAGGTGCTGCAGACGGAGTCCCAGCCGGGGGTTCCGACACACTGGAGGCTGTGACCCCCACTGCGCCAACTATGCCGAGTACATCAGCCCCAGCAGGTAATGCAGTCAGGGACCCGAGGATAGCGGCAAGGGATGTTGTTTCTGAGCAACGTTCACAGGATGCCAACTATCATCGGCGGTCAGGTGGTACTGAGGGGAGAGAGCAGCCGGAGTGCGGGCCTCGTCACAACAGAGTGTCATTGGTGCCAAATATGCGCGTAACGCCCCCGCGACGTCAGGCTATTGCCGATGGAGGACATCATAATCCCGATAGCGTGCGAGATGGGGGGACGGTGAGGGCAGAGAGGTTGCATCCGCCGGAATCCATCGATTTAATGGCGAGTCGCATCAATGCGCAGAAGAAGAAGATCGCGGAGCTGGAAAAAAAAGTGTTTAGCCAGGACATAGCAAACAAGGCGCTCACCACGGAGATAGTTGCGTTGGAGGCTAAGGTGAAGACTCTGCAGGCGGAAAATGCCAGCCTTACTGCAATTGCGAGAACAGGTAGAATCAGTGATCACGGTGGCGGTAAGTCGAAAATACAGAAAGCCATTCCTGTGAAATACCTTGGAGTTCTTAGGGCGGTTGAGGAAAACCTGACAAAGTGGTGCAAGAACGAGACTATGGAGCTGGACCCTATAGCGGAACAAACGCAGAGACGTTGGACTGGACGTACCATCGAGGTAGAGCCGGTAGAAGGGACACTTTGGAGCGAAAACGGTGTAGGATATATTGCTACCCCTCCGGGCTATATCATCAAGAATCTGCAGTGGTATACACCTTCGTACAGGGACGAGAGTGATCTGCTGAATGACTTGGTGCGACACGTACTGCGTCAAAGTCCGTGGTGTGATGTGTTTTCCGATGAGGAGCAGCGTGTGTGCTGTCAAGAGGCTGTGGCGGGGAGCAAGGAATTGAAAGTGAAGGTGACGCAGAAACTGTCCGACGTGATGAGTGCACGGAAGCGTAATGCGAGGGACAGATTGTTCGGTTCGCTGGGGTACACGAAATTAATGTCTAGATGCACGATGCTGACGACGCGAGCTGAGATGGACGAGCGAGAGGATCAAAAGCGCGAAGCGTCTGAGAAGCTTTTGAAACGGGAAAGCAACGGTGATTTGGATATGGGGAGGTGGCGAACGGCACCGTTCTCAGAGCTGCGATACAGCAAAGGCATGGTTCCTGACAGCTTCGAAATGGAAGTGAATGGTGATGCATGGTTTAACAACCGAGTAGCTGTGAATGTGCTGGACATCTTCAGGGGGTATTCGATACGACCAGAACAAGTAATGGACATAGAGACGAGCATACTAACGCTGGCGCGCCTGGATGCTTGGCTAGTGACTACTGTGGAGTGTTTGGATGAACCGAAGGGGAAAGGAGGTGCACGGCAGAAGGAGTTTACAAGGCGGTACAGTCAATATGTGGGGGTAGCTTTTCAGCAATTAGTTGGTATGGTGGTGTACTGCATGTCTTGTCTCCAAGGCTCGCAAGCAAGGGAAGAAACGGACGTTGTCGAGAGCGAACAGCGGACTAGTGCACAGTCACGGCATGTGTTTGCAAGCCGTACTGTGACGAGAGAGGCTGTTGAAGTGTGGCAAAGCGGAGAGGGGTCTGGAATTGTTCATGTCGTTGATGATGTAAACCGCTGCTCATCACTTGTTCTAGTGTCCGAGGATTGGATTCAATCGCATATTACGTCAAACCTCGGTGCTGTAATGGATTGTGTGATTGCGCAAGGACTAATTGGCGCAGAACTTTTCGTCGTTGACCCATATGCTGGACACCTGAGTGCAAACCTGAATGTCGAAATCAATGCCCCACAGTATGGGGGCATGGAGCGGCGCCATGCAGCCACTGCTGATAACGGTTTTGGCGTAATGGAGGATGGTTGAAATTAGTGCAGTAAATGTGACGTTGACTAGAAGGCTTATCATGTAGTACATTATCAATAGAGTGCTGCGATTTAGATTTATTCTTCTTCATTATCATCTGTGAACTGGTAATCAGTGTTGGTGTAGAAGCGGTTGAGATAGAAACGGTGGTCCGACCAGTGCATTTGTTTCGTAAATGGCTTGACTGGAAAGTTACTTCGTACGATGTGCACGGTGCCAGATATAGTAGATGCAGGAATGAGGTCAAACCAAGGACCACCTGCACTGTGGGATGCAGTGTCATTGCTGTCAACGGATCCGTTGTCCGGGTCCCATGTGGACCACTTTAAACAAATGCACCCAAGTGATTTTTCCACAGCGGTTTTTGGGGCAAAGCAGGTCATATACTGAACGAAAGCGAGTTCTACAGGTTGAAACAGGTTTGGAGACTGCAGGCGTACCAGTGCCAGGACGCGCCCTACCCATATGGTTCTGTAGTCATCGGCAGTTCCGGAGATGACGACAAAGGAGTACTGCGATCTCTTTGCGGGGCCGAATGATGAAGTTGCAAAGACGCGCTGCTGCTTGTGCCTCGACACGTTTGTGGGGCGAAGCATGCCACTGTGCGGGTCAAAGTCGTCGGCATCTGGGACGTACCCTCCCATGACGTAGGCGGACTTTACCACGGTGACGGAAATGTCCATGTCATGTATTGGAGGGCCTTCTGCCGTGGCGCGCAGTCTAGCGAGGGTGAGGAACGCTTGTGCAGCTGTGTCACCGAGTTGCTGGAATAGCGTTATGGTGCCAGACGGGAACGAGGAGTTGTGCAGAGGCAAAAGAGTGGCAGGATCGGGCTGTCCGTCGATATCTGCAACGAGGAGGGTTGCATCGGGCAGCAGGGAGGCAAAGTCGTGCAGTGCAACGGTGAATCCGTCGCGAACGAGTACTGCACCGTCTGTGGGCGATATCATCCGTGGGTTTCCCAATGTGTTTGATGGGGTGTGACCAGTTGGAGTGGCCAAGGAGAATTCCATGTGGCGAATAGTCTCTTCCATGGCTGTGGAGCGCCTTCGAGAGGTTTTCCTATAACTCTGTTTGAACAGAAGATGCGAGTGTTCGTAGGGGCCTGCATCAATGTGTTCCAGGGCGCCATATCTCTGCAAGTCACCGGGAAGATGGTCTAGAAGATGGAACTTGAAAGTTTTGAGACCTGTGGTGTGGAATGGGCCGAGGGTGGAGAGCATTGATTGTTTGAAATAGGAAATGGAGTTCTGGAGGCTTTCTAGTTCGGCGGCAGTCCAGTGCTTGATGCGACCGCGTTTCATGACCCATGCGACGAGGTCAGAGTATTGCGTGCAGATGGAAGTGAGGGGGGCTGTCTCTACTTCGTCACAGCATGTGTCAATGAATGCTGCGATGAAAGGGAACACCATGTCGACATGGTGATAGTCTTTGGCTGCGAGCATGCCGCGTATGCCGTCCTCCGTGAAGAGGCCGTTCAAATTGGTGCCCTTCTCACCCTTGGAGAAGTCGACATGAAGACCGGTGATGTAGTAGTCGCGTTCGATAGCGGACAGAATGCTGTTTGAGCCGGCGAGGATGGATTTTTTCACCTTCTTGAAGGTGCGAGGTGTCCCGGAATGGGAGGCAGTGGTGGTGGTGAGGTCTGGGGAGCTGAGGCGGTGGACAATGCACTGTTTGATGAGCTTTGAGATGCCGAGGTGGAGATTGTGCAGAGGCTCGAAGGAGAAAATGTTTTAGGGGTCTAGGGGACTGTTGGTGGGTAAAAGAGCGGTCGATTCGAGGACAGAGTGTTGTTCGAGGAGGGAGAGAGCTTCGAGCGGAGCAGTTGTATGCTCCTGAGCGCTCTCTTGGCGTGCAGAGCGTGTATCATCGAGGGAGAGGGGCTGGTGTGGCGCGTTGGATTCAAGTTGAGTGGCGGGGATGTAGCAGCGGTGGCAGGGATGTGTGGTGGTAGTGCTGTTGCGAGTGCATGACAGCTCTTTGGCCTCTGGAAAGTCGCAGCAATAATTGGCTAGGATGGGAAAGCATTGGCGGGCAGTTGCAGTGGAGTCTGTGCAGGGGAACCCGGAAGAGAACGCGGTGGATAGGGACGAAAACACTTTTTCGAGTGCTTTATGAAGAATATCAATTTTGCGAGCGCGACTAGCAGAACTAGAGGTTGTCGGCATTTCATCACCGAACAAGGCGTTGGACGAAGGGTTAACAATGTACGGAAGATACCCGACGATGGTGAGGCCGGTACGGATGCAGTGGCGACGGAGGGGGGCGGAGAAGTTGAGCAGTGTGACGTGTATGGGGTATGCGACGATTGCGGAGCTCTTGAGGCTTGTGCTGCTCTTGTCGGAGTACACTTGGAGGAGGCCGGCAAAGGAGGAAGGGTGGGATCAGTTTCCTCTGCCCATACGACCTGTGGATCTTCCGAGAGCTGCACGCGCTGTCTAGTAACCTGGTGCAGCGTTTTCGCGAATTCTGTGTGTAGGGGATGAGAAAATATTGCGGTGCCGTCTGGGGCGGTCTGTGGGGAGGGGTGGAAGAGAGTATTTTGGTCGTTAGCCAGTGCTAACTGCCTGCGGAGCATGTCGACTGGGTCGCGGAGGTACAGCTGTGCCGAGTACTTACCAGTTTTGTCTGGAATGATGTGGCTCTTGTAACCTTCGGTGCGGAAATGTGTTTCGACCATGGAAGCGGTAACGTGGCGACATTCTTCTACGGTGCGAACGGCGCTGTTGAACTTTTCTAGGGAGAATGCGGGGTCTTGTAGGATGGTGATGACTTCGCTCACGCGGCCAGCGCCGGCCTTGTACTCGAGGGTTGTGAGACTGGCGGCGAGGGATTGCACGAGGAGGTCTGCGCGGGAGGGGGTTGAGGTTGGTGGCAGTGAAGCGTCACAGGGTGAGTCGCTGGAGGAAGCACGACCAGATTCTGGGTCTGGGGAGCTGGGTTGCGGGGAATCATGGTCGCCGTTTCGAGCAGGCTCATGGGTGACGGCAGGGACACGAGCGTTGTTGAAATGTTGGGGAGAGGGGTTGAAACGGTAGCGACACGTTCGCTCATGCAGCGCGAGCGCATAAGCATCTACGCAGTAGTAGAAGCATCCTTCATACTTGCATTCCATGTCGAGTTTTGACGCAAAAGGGAGGATTGCGAGCTGAACAGGGGAGACTGTGCCGTCCAGATGCGACCAATTTTATTTTTGTGGTGCTTTCGAGACTTGGAATGTAACGTGTTCGTTCGTAGTTTTGTGGGTAGTAGTTTTGTGCTCACTCCAACTGACATCCCAACGGTAGAATTTAACCGAGAGTTCAATCATTTCCAACTGTTACATCACATTGCGTGCTGGCAACGTGTGCATGGAAGGACGAACGACCGCCCTGGGAGATGAATTTTCAATTAATTCATTTGTAATAATAAACTTTTTTATTTCCGAACTTCGTGGAATCTGAATGTGCTTTACAGCGGATATGCCACGGATCATGTAAGGAAAGCAAATGGATTCTCATATATATGATTATATGTTTATATTCGTTGTTCTCGATCCGGATCTCATTGTTCGGGGAATCAGAGACCATGGCTTGGGCCATACTCAATCTCACTGCCGGCGATGATTTCGAGTATGCACAGCAAGACTTAAGCGGACGCTGAAAGCTGTCCGGTCGACGCCGCAGGCTCCACTCCGCCCTCATCACCGACTGAGATTCTTTGACCGCCTTTGCTTTGTAC
Organism: Asparagopsis taxiformis; assembly: GCA_030407315.1. Lineage (NCBI taxonomy): Eukaryota > Rhodophyta > Florideophyceae > Bonnemaisoniales > Bonnemaisoniaceae > Asparagopsis > Asparagopsis taxiformis. The sequence continues at coordinate 14,267 of JALQPE010000097.1, read as the reverse complement.
GTGCGCGAATCTTGATCAAGATTCGCGCACGTACCTTCGTTCCATCCTCTACCCTCGAGGGTATGCGTTGAGGGAAGCGTGGGTTTTGAGTCTGACTATTTCCGTTGATGCGATATTTTTCATGGGAAGCCTGTTGACTGATGGTGTGTATTGAGCGGAGGATGGAAGAGAGGTACGTGAAGTTTTGAAAGTATGCTGCCAGGGAAGGTTGGTTTTGAGTCTGACTGTTGTGGTTGATTCCGATTTTGTGTAGATGATGCAGGAATGTTGATGACGGAAGGTAAGTTTCATTGAGTGCCAAGATTTGCTTTGCGAAGATATGGACTGCTGACTATGATTATTCATTGCAAGTTTTTTGGATCATGGTTTGTATTGTGTGTAGGATGGATGAGAGGTACATTTGCGAGTTCTCAGGGTATGTAGCGAGGGAAGCGTTGGTTTTCAATCTGACTGTTGCGATTGATTCCGATGTTGCGTAGGTGATGGAGGAATAGTGATGACGGAAGGTAAGTCACATTGGGCGCCCAGACCGGTTGTGCGAAGATGCGGAATGCTGACTACTTTTCTTGGCTACACGATTACGTGACTTATGGTTTTTATTGTGTGCAGGATGGAACGGGTAAGGTAAGTGTGCGAGTTTTGAAAGTAAGCAGCGAGGGAAGGTTGGTTTTGAGTCTGACTGTTGTGGTTGATTCCGACACTACGGTGTTGAGAATGAAAACAGACAGTAAATTTACTGTCTGAGACAGTAAAAATTACTGTCTGGCCAAGACAGTGCGCGGAGACAGTAAAATTTACTGTCTGGAAATTTCAGAATACTGCTGCAGCAGTAAACTGGCACGAAATCTGGACAGTACCAAAAACAGTAAAATTTACTGTCCAGAACAGTAAATTTTACTGTCCGGAAGTGTTGCCGCCAGACAGTATGTGCAGACAGTACATTTTACTGTCTGAGACAATACATTGTACTGTATTACTGCACTGTCTGGGGAAATCTGTAGACAGTAGTGTAGATAGCAAATTGTATTGTCTGCGGGTAGTACCGTGCATTGTTTGACAACACTGTCTGGTGGAGTGGACTTAGAGGAAAATGGAGCATAGTGTTGGTGTGAAGGTAAATATTGGAATGGTGTGTGGTATACGACTATATTAATTGTGATGGTGCTTTACAGATAGTTGGGTGCGGGGAAGCTAGATGCTGAATAGGAAGTTGTAGAAAGGAAGATTGGGAGAACAGAACATATCTGGTTTGTCTCACCGTAAGGAGAGAATGTACAGAGTAGCTATAATATGTTGAGTTTAGCATTTCAAATTATACCTATCTATCTTTGCATTGAAAGTGTCTAGTAGGAGACGTCAGTCTGGTAGCGAGGTGTGGTATGCACAGGACGTGGGTGGTGGCAAAGGAAAGAATACGCACCATCCACCACTAAATTATGAAAAATAACCGTTACGGAGCACTGAGAAGCATTATTATTATGTAGAGTAGACCAGGATGGATGCATCCACTGAAATGATATTTGCTACAACACTGCTGTACTAAGCGTGACATCCTTCCTTCAAAGCAATTCTCCTTTTAGCAAACTCCAATTGCAAGGTCAAGATGAATCCCGAAACCTCCGTAAGCATCGCCGCATTTTCCGAAATAACGCGTGAGGGCTTTTCGAACATCACTGCAGAGTTGAAAGCCCTGAGTGATAAAATGGATGCCGTCGAGAAGAGCACCATTCAATTACGCGAGACTCTCGGAAATGTCGCCAAGACTGTCTGCATGCTAAACACCGATATGCAGGAGGTCAAGAGCATCGTCGATGGGCTTCTGAGCCAGGGACAAGGACATCCGAAGAAGATCGCCTCCGAGAAGGACAGGGAACGTCTCCGCATTGCGCAGGATGCGGAGAAATCGTTCACGTTCGAAATGGTGTGTGCTGTGCTGTGTGCTGTTGTTCCAACGTACACGAAGGCAATGGTGGATAAGAGGGATAGGCATTTCAACGGATGCCAGCTAATCAATACGCTGATGTTCGCCAGGCAGAGCAATGAGCGAAAGGATGTGTTCAATAGGACGCTTGCCGGCCGGAACCACATTGAATTGCGCTGCCAAGTTGTGACCTCTTTAATCAAGAATACGTGTCAAAACAATTCTTTCAGAGAGGGAGGAGACCGTTCCAGCTCCAATGGAACGTCGGAAGGTATCGAACGGTGGAGGGCGCGGGGGTATGTGACTACCGGGACCATTGAGGAGACAATTCGCGGAACGGACTCTGCTCGCATGGATGGAATGCATGGGACGTCCGAGGGAAGTGATGGGGCCGCTCGAAAGCAGAAGCGAAGAAAGGTTGGTGACAATGGGCCGTTGCACAGAAAGGAGGTAGGCATCACTGTGACGAAATCGGCACTGACGGCAGTGACCGGGTTTATGAACAAGTCCAGAGATCATGTGCGAAACCGGTTCATCCGAGATCTTGGATTCGTTCTATACAGTGGGTTTCAAGGTTCAGTCCGAATGGAGCATCATTTGCACGACGGTGGGCTGGACATTGAGTCAGTTCCAAGTCTGTACTCGGCGCAGAGGAAAATGAATGCAGCGGAGCGTGCAGCAATGGATGACAAGAATATGAAGATTCTTCGCGACTTCATTGCAGTGCGAAAAGAAATGCTATTCAAAGTCGAGTACGAAGTTCAAATAATTGGAGAACCGGACAAGAGGTTTTTGACTAGGAGGATCAATTTAGTAGAGGTTGCACTGAACTTTGCAGTCGCCTACACTGTAAACGTTGCGTAGCACGCAATGTTCTGATAAGAACATGTTCCTGCGACGTTCAGAATACTCCTTGCAATTCATCTACATACTTGCATACGGGTTCCGAACGATTTTGAAATTTCAAAGTGGAACAGAGGTGGAAGGAGCGCAAATCCGGGAAATCAATGAAGCAGTGAAACTGCTTCTTCCCGGGGAGCGGGTGAGTAGTCGGTTCATGAATGAGGAGGTTTTGACTATATCGGGTGATAGATATGAAGAACTGAATGTAGACGATGGGGGGAATCAGTGCTGGAGGAGAGCTACAGGTCTATGGAAGAGGACGGAGGAGATGCAGAATATGTGAAGGTATTCGTCGATGATGAAATCGAGAATGAAGGGGAGTAGTATCGGATGAAACCAGTTTCGGTGTAGTAGACGAAGAATGAAGAAATAAAATTTCTGTTGAGTTGAATTTTGTAATAGATGGAAGTAGATAGATGCGAGACATCAGGAAACCAGTCAGACGATAGTGTCAAGTCGAAGGAAAAGCGCAGAGACAGGTAGTGGAATAGTCGAAGTAGGAAGGGGCGAGGGTATCCGTCTTTACTAGAAATTGATGGCCACAGGAGCTCTAGAATGGAATACCCAGGAACAGGATAACTACGGATAGGTGTGCTTTATCATTTTTGCTCCGGACTGCAGGTGGCAGGTGGAGGAGAGGGTGGGTGGGTAGTGTCTGAATCCGCATTGAAGCCAAGACGAGAGATAGCCTCATAGCCAATGTCTTCAAGCTCCTGGCATATAGTAGTACCACTGAAAATACAGCAAGGTAAGCGTAGATGTAGTGTACCAAACGTCTCTGCGGTTGATAGAGGCTGGAAAGTGCTGTAACAAGCTCGGCGCTGAATACGTCTCCACAGTAACGAAAACGTTGCTCCATAAGTAACAGTAGCCTTATCACGTAGGTGGAAAGAGTCCACGATGCTAGACTGTGATAGTTGGCTAAGACATAGGGGATGTAAAAATGTATTGTTGACATGGTCAAACTCGTAGGAGTCTCTGCAAAGAACTGTCATACGTTGGTCTGGGCTGGACAGGACGTAAGCAGATGAGCCGACGAGAAATGCGGAAGAAGGAGCATCATGAGAGCAGTCAACGTCGACTAGATTTCCTAAAATTCGGACAATCGATGAGCTGCCTCCATCGCGTTCCGCCCTGCTCTTCACCAATATTTTCTGGAACCCGTGTTGCGAGGTACCTATGGAGTCACATAGTGCCTGAAAGGTGGGGAAAATGATGGAAAGATCCGACTCATTTCCAGAGGGAAAGGTGATGTCCTCAAAGGACGGCAGGAAGAGAACGTCACGATTCTCTTTCGCCTTGCATTGAATGGCAATAGTGCGGAATTGAGCAAGGGAGCAGTCAGCCTGTACTCTGATTTCTTCTTGCGATGTTTGTCGCATTCCCCTGGAGTGCTCGGATTTTGTCATCCGGAGGGAGAGGGGCTTGTCCGTGTACACACCAAGCTTCTGAAACAGAATGCTACATACAGTCAGAGCAGAGGAGGTCATGGAGCTGTTGGAATCGAATGGAGGGGGAAGAGGATGTTTGGCAGCTGACTCCAGCTTTTCCAATCTTGCCAGCATTTCTGCTATGGTCTTCTTCATTTGATCCGCAGTGCAATCTTGAAGGATGCCGCGGTGGCGGTGGCGAGTGTGGTCAATGCCGTAGTCCGGGTCTCTCTCTGCTGGGGATGCAGGTGAGTCCATACTGCGAAGCTCACCACTTCGCCACGGGAGAACCCTTCCGGAATCCTTGTCGACGAGCTCGTTACGATCTGAAATCTTGACTTGAGAAAGGGTAGAGTCGAAACCATATTCAGCTTTGTATTCGAGCAATGCATGGAGGAATGGGTCTGTTTCAGTCTTGACCTGAGTAATTTCCTTGACGATTGCAGACCACCACACAATTTTTCGTTTCCTCCCAAACGGCCGAAGTTCCCATTGAACTTCTATAACGTCGTTTGGAGCGAGAGGAAGCATGTTGGGATAGCTATGGGATAGAATTGTTGTATTAGTGAAAGCCTAACCGTTACCTTCTGCTAAAGAGTAGTATATACTAGGAGGATTGGAAAGGTCCAGAAGAGATGTTTAGGTGGTGTAGAAATAGAATGGACAATTGACAAAATTGACACGTCAGTGTGGATGATGTCTGCCATGAACTGATTGCAGCATAAAATTTGATGTGAATAATCGTTCTAGAAGTGAATGTCGGATGCATACGATTGGACTACAAAGATACGCTTAGAGATGTTACGGGGCCCAATAAATTGCATGGAAAAATATTTTGAGTATTACTTTAGTATTACATTGATTATTGAGCTAACAGTCGATGTAGTTATCTTGTAAAGGTTCGGACAGGGGTGGAAAGGAAACAGCCACCGAAGTGCTACCACTCGCTGACACTTTGTTTTAAACAACCAACTTCTGCTTTGCGCCACCCTGGTCAAGCAGCAACCAACTATCCCTTTCTTAAAAACTCTACCTTTGTTCGCCATGGAAGGAACGTTCCACAATCACGGTGAAAAGCACGACGGATGGGTGTTCATCGACCCCAATCAAGTCAGCAAATTCGTATCGATTCGCGATGTTGATGCAAGTCATGTGGAAGCGCTCATGGAGAGCATTCGCAACAGCGGTTATGACACAGCTCATCCCGTGACTGGCAGGTTTCGAGAAGGCGTTCTGGAGATATTGGATGGAGCGCACCGCTGCATGGCAATTGTACGTGGAATGGAGAAGGGCGTCTTTCCTCCTGGCGTTACGATTCCTATGCGAGAAGAGTCTATCGTGGCGGACACCAACAGCAGTACTGCTGTTGTGCTGGACCGTGTGAGAGCGACGACATCCAACGACATTGCAGGCCTGCAAAGGCGCATGATGTTTGTTGAGTATCTGATGATCGCCGTTGATCTCAGAGACGAGTACTGGGTCCAAAACGGAAAGGACAAGTACGCTCATATTTCGTCTGTGAGGATGGCCGATGTGTTGGGCTGGATCAAATCCTGCGATCCAAGCGGCCAAATTGCTTCAAGCCTGAGTGGTAAACCGCAGTACAGCTCATGCATGTCTATCCTGGCTGTGCTTCGGCCGTATCACCGAGCAGAAGATTCGAGTTCGATTGATTTGCGTCTGTGGCAAATGTTTTGTCATGCATGGGGACTCAATGCAGAGATGGGTGATTCTCCGAGGATGGTTGAGTTTCCGAAACAGGTGGGGGTGACTAGTTCTCGTGCCGTCGAAATGTTTGGCAAGACACCCCGCGGAGAATTGTCCTCTCCACTGAACCGCGAACTGCTTTCGAGCAGGTACTTTCTAGACGGCGCTACATCCGACATGCAAGATTCTTTGCAGGCTAGCCAGAAGCGGTTCAGGAGGCTGATGGTTATGATGTGCCAGTGTATCTTGGCTATTCGCAGTAAGGAGATGGGCAGTGCGCCATCTAGGCGGGCCAGAGCCACATCCGGGGCCATTGGTGGTGGTGGAATGGTTGGAATTGCAACATCCAGTGCGCAAGCCAACCAGCTTGGATTTGTTGTCGACCGTGTGTTAGCTGCGTGGGATACCGGGGCAAGAGTGTTGGGGTATGAGGATGTTGAATCGATGTGCTGGCCGTTCATGGTATTCGATCCTGCGAGCCTTTGCTTCAGGTCACTCCCGAATCGGTCTGATGGCTGCGCGGTCGAGGAGCATCGGAAAAACCTGACCATTGTCCCGAAAACTGTAGACAGTGAAAACGGGTTCTGTGCCGACCTTCCAGTGGCTGTGGATGCAAGGCTGCGATCATTGACAAGCGCCTTCCTGCTGTCGATACGCCAATGTGTCACTGAGGTGAATGTGTTCGCCGAGCGTGGTCAGCTGATGCAGAGACTTCGAGCCTTGCTTTTCGACACTCCTGACAAGTTCGGATTGAACTCGTTCATGCGAGCCAAGTTGAACACGTCTCATGCCCTGGATGGTCAGAGGAGGCTGAAGGCTTGGTTATTGCGAACCCGAGAGCAACGAAAGCTTCCTCTGACCATGGATGAGTTGCACAGTCTTGAGGATACGCCCGAGCCTGGCATCCTTGAAGGTGCACCTGCGCAGATGGAAATATCCGCAGCAGTGCCAAACAATGGCAGCGAGGATATAGAAGAGGATAGTCTGGAGCCACAGAGGAAGAAGGCTAGGCTGGAGCGCGGTGGTGGAGAGGACGATAATGCGGCGGTTGCTAGCGAAACAGCAACAAGAGAAGGTGCGGCCGAGGATGACGCTATGGAGGTTGACACTGTATCGCCTACAGAAGCACCGCTCGTTGACGTCGGAAAGGAATCCAAGCCAGAATATGTCACCAAGCTGGAAGCTGTGATGGGGCGTTACATTCACACTGTGAATTGTGACGCCACTGATGTAGCCAAAGAGGTGGAGGACAAAATTAGTTTCCTGGAAGATGGCGTGTTGGAGGACAGTGTTCAGCTTGTGCTCACTGATCCTCCATTCAACACGAGGCGGGAAGGCGGCAGAGAAAACTCGGAGTACGATATTCTGGAGCCGGAAGAGTTGGCGAGTGTTGCGTGTGAAATAGTTCGAGTTCTTCGGCCTGGCGGTCATGCTCTAATCTATTCCAGCGTGCGCCAACTCGTGGCATGGATGGATGCAATCAGAAATGCCGAGCCTGGCAAGATGATTGTGGACAGTGTTCCAGTCGTGCTATCTCGCCGACCACACAGCTTTACGTCCAATCCATCGACGAAAACGTGCACACTGCATAATATGCACGATTTCGTTATCCATGCGTATAAGCGGGGGAAGGGTATGGCTGCATACGATATGGTGGATTACAGGTTGCACAATCCGGACATATCGAGGCACCCTGGGTTCACCAACGCGATTGACAACGTTCCGAGGTTGTCGGCTGGTGAAGCTCAATACGATGGGCAGAACAACCGACTGCGCCATGAGCAGAAGGCGTTGACCACTCTTCGTGAGCTTCTGGAACGATTTTCGAAGCAGAACGATATCGTGATGGATTTCTTCTCGGGAACATACAGCACAGCCATAGCGTGTATGACGTTGAGGGATGGTACGTATCGTCGGTTCATTGGGTGTGAGAAGGAAAAAAGGTGCCACGATGCATCGCAGGAGTGGATACTGCATGCTTTCGTCAGTGAGGTGAAAGCCGGGCGATATGGGGGGATCTTGCAGCGTGAGGTGGAGAGTATTCTTGGGGACGAGTCGGTACCGGTCACAGGAAAAGCTCCAAGGCTTCGTCAGAAGCACATCTCAGATGCACCAGAAGGTTTACCTGCTGTGACAGCATTGCCGAACCATCTGCTTGTGTTCGTTGCGTCAATGAAGAAGGACGGTTCTATGCTTCACAGATTGAGCGGGGTGCCTATGGACCAGTGGCCGGCCGAGGACATGCACTCGTTTTGGAGCATAGACCCGGACGCGATTCTGGCTGCTGATGCCGCATTCTACGGTGTCTATGTTTCGCAATCGGAGGTAAGAGGTGGTGGGTTTGGCGTATTCGCGGCGAAGAAACTGAAGAAGGGGACGGTCATTGGCTGGTACAACGGGACGATTTTCTATGCGAAGATTCGAGACTCGGAACCGCAGAGATCAGTGATGTACGGCCCGGAAGGATTTGGGTGCACAGGAGAGAGGTTCCAGGACTACAACATGGAATTGGAAACCACGTACATAGGGAGGGGTGCACCTGTTCGGAAGGTCTGGCTCGTTCCAGCGGTCTATAATTGTACCAGCTACCTCAATGATTGTCGGGTCATTGACGGAACGGAGAAAGCGACCGAGGTGAGTCGAACACAGTCAGCCGAGTTTCGACAAGGCGATGCCATAGACAAACCGGACTTTGCTTCGAATATCAAGAATCCCCATGCTGTCAAGGTCGTTCTGACCAGAGACGTTGAAGCTGATGAGGAGATATTTGCTGACTATGGTAGAAAATATTGGCCAGCTAACTGAGCTACTTTGATAGATTTGAGTAAACACGCATTGACAGAGACAATAGACTGTGCATCATCTTCCAAGAGCGCTAGATATTATAGACTACACTACAACAATCGTGACATGACTGCAGGAAGGCATCTGCGGCCTGGAGTGCAAACTATCCACTTTTCTTCTGCTATACCTATGGATACGAAAAGGAGAGAAACTAGAAAGATGTGAGTGCGAAATTGTGTAGCAACGCAGCATGTAGAACACCAGTAAGAGAGCGATGTAGGAGAAGCAGTCACCCCATTACAGTGCGGGCCGTTTACCGGGGATGCTGACAGCAAAGTCATCGTTACGATGACTTTGCTGTAAGAAAACAAATCATTACAGCAGCCATGATTTCTTTACCGGGTAAAAAAGTTGTGGCCGCTGTAATGAAACGTTTTCTTACAGCAAATCATACAGCGGCCACAATGTTTTTACCCGGTAAAATTTCTTGCTGATTTTTTACCGGTAAAAAATTCTCGGCCACTGCAAGGAAACGGTTCCTTACAGCAAAGTCATCGTTACGATGACTTTGCTGTAAGAAAGCAAATCATTACAGCGGCCACAATTTTTTACCCGGTAAAGAAATCGTGGCTGCTGTAATGATTTGTTTTCTTACAGCAAAGTCATCGTAACGATGACTTTGCTGTAAGGAACCCTGGTAAACGGCTTCGGCTGTAAGCAGCAGGGAGTTTCGTCCTTCTCCCTTCTTGGTAAAGGTACCTTTACCAAGATCGGAGAAGGAAGAAACTCCCTGCTGTCTCACGTGAGAAGCGAAGTGTGAAGTAAGGAACATCACGAGAGGATGGTTTGGACGGCTGTTGGTGGCAAAATCTACTCCTTGTGCCGTGAGCCACAGCGACCATATGGTACCTGTGCCTCACGGCATAAAATATATATTTAACCCGCCCGGGCGGGAACCGGCGCCAGTTCCGGTGCACTATAGTCATCAGTAAGTAGGACTCTAGCTACTCACTATACAACTATAATCGTAAGGTAGGATAGCCTAGGATCGTAGTACGGAAGAGACGGATGGGAGGGTGTGTGTAGAGGAAAATTAAGGCGGCAGTACGAGTAGCCTATCGTGGTAATAGACGAGTATTTATTGCGAGAGGGGGCGTGAGGGGGGAACCGAAAGGCGTCAGTCGTCACCAGAGAGACTGGGATGATGAAGGCGGAGTAGAGAAATGGGGGAGAGGGTGAAGCCCAGACTGCTTACAGCTTTGGCAGTTCGGGCGGGGGGCTGACAGCAAAGTCATCGTTACGATGACTTGCTGTAAGAAAACAAATCATTACAGCAGCCATGATTTCTTTACCGGGTAAAAAAGTTGTGGCCGCTGTAATGAACGTTCTTACAGCAAAGTCATCGTAACGATGACTTTGCTGTAAGAAAGCAAATCATTACAGCGGCCACAATTTTTTTACCCGGTAAAATTTCTTGCTGATTTTTACCCGGTAAAAAATTCTTTGGCCACTGCAAGGAAACGGTTCCTTACAGCAAAGTCATCGTTACGATGACTTTGCTGTAAGGAACCCTGGTAAACGGCTTCGGCTGTAAGCAGCAGGGAGTTTCGTCCTTCTCTCATCCTGGTAAAGGTAAGAAGCGAAGTTTGAAGTCGGGTAAATTGCTCAGCAAAGGTCTGTACGGCTGTGAGCAGCTCTCAGGAGTATTTTACCCACGTGGTCTCTGTTCAGGTTATACCCTGTATATATATAGGTAGCCTAGTGTAGGTGGGAAGATAGACGAAAATTCTACAAATAATTTATCACAGTGACGGCTCTCGTAGTCGAAATCTGCGCGTTGTCAAGGGTTGAAACTAGTCTCCCCTACGGCCTAGCTAGTAAAATCATATAACGTTGTAGACTAATATTAAAAAGTAGCAAGCAATCTGCTGAGTAGCACTAAACTATGAGATGAAGGACAGATGTATAGATGAGAACTGAAAAATGGGCTAAGGTAACAATGTTGAGATGAGAAAGACAGAACTTTATAGCAGGGAACAGTAGTATAGGTTTTAATACTTCTGATATGCTATCTATTGCTCCTATCGTACTTGTAATATTCGACGGTGTGGATGTGGTCCGTGAGGACGTCCTTCTCCGTCTTCAAGTAGATGTGGCCGCGCGTGGGCAGGCCATAGACTAGCTTTTCGCCCGCAGGAATATCTCCGCGCTTGAAGCCGACCCCGTAATGGTAAAGGTCACCGCGACCAACCAATACGGAATAGGGTGGCACATACAGATGAATGAAGGGAACCTTCCACATATCGGCGTCCGGATTGGCCAGGCATACATGACTATAAGGGGCAGCTACTATAGAGAATCCATCGGCTCCGCTCGACATCATGAAATATGATGGAGACTCGTAGGTCCTGCAACACCACTCGTTGATACCTTGAAGTCCGTGTGCCCATCCTGGTCCGCAGCCCCATCTGCTGTAAGAAGCAGCCGCAATCCTGTCTTCGGGAAGAAGACAGGATCATCACCCTCCATTCCCAACTTCAAGAACTCCGCACAAACACCAAGAGCAAGCTCTGCCACCAACTTGTTCTTATACATCTCCAAATTCCCCTCCTCCAACTTGTCGCACAACTCACGCCGCGGCAGAGAGAGGCGCCCATGACCACCATCGATGCGGCCCTTCGCATCACCCACGTTGTGGATGAACTGCCACGGCGAAGGATCGAAGCCGGGCTTTGCGAAAGCTGGCGGCTCGTCCTGTGGCTCCCTGTCGTCATCGTTAGAATCAGACTGCTGGGAGGTTTTTCAACCTCCTCAACCAGCGGGAACTGCCTAGCGAAGTGACCGAACAGCTCATGCGTCGCACTCCCAGCCGTGGACGATTCCAACAAGCGTTCCAAAACAATAACCCCAAGTTTTCCAGCAACGCCCGCTTCACCGCAAAGTACTGTTCCACCACCGTATCCTCAGCACCCGGCGATGCAGCTGCCTGGAATACTGCCGCCCTCATTTCCGCCCGAACCGTCTCCACCGTCGTACTTTCCATATAGTACTTCATCCGGCTGCCAGACGCAATTGCGCTGGGGAGAACGGCGGCCCATTCTCATCGACGATGCTGTCGGGAATGGGATTCTCCTGGGCGTCGTCGAACTGGAGAACCGGCTCCCGAGAGCGACCTCGGGAAGCCGACTTGGATTTCTTTGACGACGACTTCGAGAAGTCTCACCGAGCCTTCTCTTTTTGGTAGAAGGCTCGGGCGTCGCAGAAGCGGCTTCCAAGTTACGCTTCCCGAGGATGGAGTTTTCACCCGCATCCTCGGGGCGCTCTCCAGCTCGACGACCTCCACAGCACCACCCGCCGTTCCACCACGACCGGAACGACTCGCTTGCAGGCGGGTACTCCTTCTGGGCATCACTTTCCTCCCAGAAGTTTCCACTCCGGGCGGTGCAGAATCACTGACTTCAATGACATCTTCGTCAGGATCTGCACCGCCCTTCGCACTGCTGCCCTCGACCACATTCTCGGGAGTAGGGCCCTCCGTCGAAATCCTCGCAAACGTCTTCTGTCCAACCCCACCGGATGGTGAAGGGACGAAACTGTCATCGCTGGAGCTTCCCGAACTGCTAGCAGATGCAGAACGGGAAGCTTCGACAGCGGGGGCCGGAGCAGCAGGGTGCTGCTCGGCAGCCGGAGTCGCAGGCTCAGGCTGCGAAGCCGTGTGAGACCTGCTCCTGCGCGGCTTGGACAGGACGGTGGGGGTACCAGTCCCGGCGTGGGAAACTGGACCAGAGCGTTCGCTGCCATCCTGGGGACCACGCGCAGTCGGCTTGACCGGGGTCACCGCAGGGGAGGATGCCGAAACGGCAGGGGTAGAGACAGGAACAGGGGCAACCCGGAATTGCTGGAAGATTCCAGTTGAGGTGGTGGGGGCAAAGGGATGGAGGATGAAGGGATGGGCAAGGAATTGGAAGAGGAAGGGATGGGGCATCATCACCACATGTGGCTGGGAGCGCAGCATGGGATGTCTGGGTACATCGCGTGAAAGAGCGTTTCCGCATAATCATGTCGCGATACCCAGTGACGCGCAGGAGCATTTTCCTGGCGTCCTTCCCGAAGACATACTTCTTACGGGGAAAAATGTTCTTCGACTGTAACCATCGGGGGGGGGGGCCTTCCTTGGGACGGAAGTCTGCCCAACACCCCTTCTGGGGACCATCTGAGCAAGAACTTCGACAACGCGCGAGCGAATGTCGAAGCTCTTGCTCGGGTCACCCACGCTGGGAATTGACCCATCCAGCATCCGAACACATCAGACACGTTCCAGTACTCGGCCACCTCCTTCACGTACCCGAAGATTTCCAACAAAACCAGCAATCCATTCCTGCCCAATGGTGCCAACCGAGTACGGTTTCAGCCCGGCCGACCGACGGCTACAAGTGTAGCGCGCCGTCATCTCCAGGATGAAACACTTCTGCACATCCGGAGCACTCCTGAACGACCCATTGAAGAACAAGTTCACCGTACACCCAGCCAAATCCTCCGTCGAAGAGAACTGCACGAACTCCGGCCTGTTCGGAATACTCGACCAGTACTTGAAAGCAGGCTTCAATGGTCTTGAAACCTCGGGCGATGGAGACGTAGCGCATGAGCTGCTCGGACGAATCCAGCTCAGCGCTTTCCGTTCTTTAATGTACTGAACGGTCGGCTCGATCTTCTTCTTTCCCAGGCGGTGGATATTGATGAACTCCATCACAGAGCACACATTGTCAGCAACTGTTACCTCGCTGACATTGTGGGTGTGGAAGTTCATCAGCGTGAAAGCGGGAGTACTTCTTCGGAGCAGAAGACATCCCGGCCAAGCCGAGTCGGTGGGAGGAGAAAGTCGACTGGAATAGTTCCAAAGCGACGGTAGATGTCAGACTTGACAAACTCCTCCCATTCTGGACTGTCCTTCGCAGGAGCAGGTCCAGCCGACTCGAGAAATGGCCTTCAACGCGGTCACTCGGTGAGATCCATCGACATATTGCAGTCGTACTTTTGCATTGGAATCAATCACCTCGCAGACGGACACGCGTGAAGCAATCACGGAAAATCCTGAGTGAGAAACGTTTTCTTCAACTCATCAACTCGCCCTGCGGCCTGACCACCTGGACACGACTGCCGAGGAGAAACATCCAGGGGGAAATGAAGACTGGAAGTTGTTCGGCAGCTCTCCGGACTTATGTCCTAATCCACATCCACCGGGATGGGCACTGTGCCAGGGTAGGCCAGCCTGGTGCTGCGGAGAGGCTTGTTCGGTACGATGTCACGAGCGTTGTGATCATCGACTTCTCCGCATCCTCTGCCAAGTCGCTGCCGGACGCGATGATCATGTCCGGAGCAGGCGAGCTGGGCAGAGGAGCACCAGATCCCTCGACGGCTGGCGCCGCTTCGGCAGATTGAGCCGGAAGCGGAGTTGCGGGAACGCCAGCGTCGATTGTCCGGACAACCGCGACGGGATCGGAAGCGGAAGGGGGGGAGGGACG
>JALQPE010000096.1:0-38314 GCA_030407315.1 Asparagopsis taxiformis | reverse complement strand
CTCCCGCTCCCGGTGCAGCCGAGTCGAGCACGGTGCAAACCAATCAAGGCGGCTGGGGCCGCGGAATAAACATCGCTTGTTTCGTCGAAACGTGAATGTGAGACTGTCGCCGAGGCATTGTTGTGTCTCCGTTCCAGAAGTCATGACGAAAAAGAGTTGCCAACGAATAGATCATTTTTGAGAACAAGACGATGTCCTCGACAAGATGACTCGCCAATCAAATTCGGCTTATTACACGTTTTTTAATCGCACCATCAAGTAAAACAGTGTCACACGTTCAACTGGGTATTCCTCCATACTAATTTAGATTAGCAATGGCAATATACAAGCGCCCTATGATCTACTTGGCTTGGCTTTGCCCTCAGAGAGCAGAATCATTCGCGATGTCTCCTTCTCAATCCTCAAACTCGCTCGACACTTACTACAATCAACCTCTGCCGAATCATTAAATCCCTTCAAGTTGAGCACATTACCAAACAGCACATGCGTGCGACGACCACAGTTTGGACAATCACCGACCAGAATAACCGGATCGCGAACAACCAACTTGGTCAGAAAGTTGGCCGTCACAAAGATGAACGGCGAGCCAATAATCAACGACAGCACCGGATCAATCTGATGCAGCGGTGTAAGCTCAAAGGCGCCCGAGAGCCCACACCAGAGACATTAGCAGGCCGGCCGGAACGAACAGAAAAATGTACGACGACGATCGCGAACCACATCTGAATATGTAATCTGACGTCGAATCGAGCAGCGGGGCCCCCGTTGAATGGCAACAATGGAGCCTTCGTTCTGCAGCTTCACTTTCAGCGCATCAAATTCCTCATCCCCATAGTAGGAGCGCCCTGTTCAAACGCCGTGACAGCGTCGAGAAACATAAATTCCTCACGAGAAAGCGTAACGACGTCGGACCCCTGCCAGGTGAGCTCCTCCTTGAGCGAGTCAAACTCGTCATTGGACAGGGCAGATTCACCGCGAAAATAGGCCTGCATGGCATCGAGAAAGAGTGATTCTTTCTCGCGCAATGTGAGAATCGATGCGTCGACCAGTTCTCGGGTCAATACTGCAGAAACCGCCAATATTTTCGTCGACGACGACCTGCGGCATTTCCTCTGTCTTGGTGCTCGCTTGGAATCGCCGACGGCCATGCGTGGCGACAACGGTCTAGCTACATAGCGAGTGGCTGGAGGTGGCAGACGACGGCGGCATTGACGGACGGTTTTTCGACGCTGTGGTTGGCGCAAATGGTGATGTTACAAAGGGAAATTCATGGTCGGTTGCAAGAGCGAATGGGTGCCAATTGCGGCTGCGTGGAGATAGAAAGAGTCGCGATGAGGTAAGATTGAGAGTCGGTTGACAGATTCGAGTGGACGTCGAAGACGCAAAGGAAACGAAGGGCGGTTTCAACAGCACGTAAGCTGGTGGGAATAGCGCTCGCGGAGGCTTTTATTAAAGTTGGTGGTCACGCTTGTGGTCGAAAAGATCTCACCCGGTTATGACCGCGCCAATGATTGGGCAAAATATCGCACTACGCCAGAGCACATGTTCTTGCATTACTATGAGATCTGGATCTCCAGCAAGCAGCAGCATTACAGTGTAAATGCGCAGCTGCTGAATTTGCATCCACGAAGAAAAATTGTTATTGTGCATAATTTTTTGAGAGCCTTACACTTTTACAGATGTACAGCATCGTCATCGCAGTTCATTTTGGCGGAAACAGGCGACGCCCGTACCTGACGCGGACAGAAGACAGGCGCAGAGCTGAGCTGAGCGGTGTGAGCAATCTTCTCCATCGATGCGCATGAATGCACGGCGGCCGTCAATTCCGGTAACTATCCTGCGATGCAAATCAGATCTGACTTGAAAACGCCCCGCTCAATCCAATGCATTGCATCTCTAAACTCATTTCAACGTATCGATAACCATCGCAAATCTCGCACCATGTCGACACCCCACCTCACGCTGCAACAATTCCCGGCCGACGCCACGCAGGCGTACGGCGAGGTGGAATTTGCCCGTCTCGACCGAAAATTAGCCATGTTCAACGCGCTCGCTGCCGAGGATCGTGCGCTACTCCCCGAGTACGGACGCGCGCATCGAGACGCTCGCCTCGTGCATACAGAGCAATGTCGCAATACTATCCGACATGGCCGCATCTCCGCGTCCCATCGGCGCTTCCGCCGCCTCCGATGCGCGCGATCGTCGCGACCGCGCCGTCTCCGAGCATGACAAGCACGCGCTTGCACGGCAGGTACGACATGGATTCGAGCTGCTCGCGCGCGATTGGAGCACCGTTGGTGAGAAACAACGCGCCACTTGTTACGCGCCCGTCGTCGCCGCCGTACAGAGCGCATATGAAATTTGGCGCGCGCCTCCAAGAGTATGTCGCGTGAGCGCTTTCGCGTGCTCGTGCCCGCCGCCGGCGCCGGCCGCCTCGCGTGGGAGTTGGTGAAGTGTGGATTTGCCGTCGAGGGCTGTGAACAATCGTATAGTGCGTTGATGGTGGGCAATTATGCGCTCAATAATGCCAGTGAGCACAGAAGGCTAAGATCTATCCGTTTGTGCATGTGCATTCTAATGTGCGTTCGGTTGCTAATGCGACGCTCGCCGTTGAGATTCCGGATGTTGATCCCAAGGATATTCCGCAGACGACCAATTTTGCTATGCGTGCTGGCAGTTTTGTGGAGTCGTATGATGGACAGATAATGTGTGGGATGCTGTTGCGAGCTGCTTGGCGTTCACATTGGGTGATCGAGTCGTTGAGCATGTGCGACGCGTGTCGCAGTTGCTCAAGCCGGGCGGCGTGTGGACTTTTGTTGGACCTGCTCCGGCTGTGGAATCGGCACCAATGCAAAATGTGCACGTTTCTGTGGAAGAGTTTTTGTCTATTGTGAGACAGAGCGGTTTTAAGATTACTACGGAGCGTCGCGTTGAATATCAACGAGTGTTGATCCCAATTCGATGCAATCAGTGTATATCCATTGTCCGTTTATCGTAGCTGTCAAGTTCGTCGCGCTTTTTAACTGCGTAACATAGAGAGTAGTAGGCGTAGTATAGTATAGTATTACTGTAAATCAACAGACTCCAACGCGATACACAGTGGCACGGCGAGTGTGTAAGCATTGCTGGTAAGGTATCCGCGCTGGTACCAATCAAGTGGCATCGCATGTGAATGCCAATGACACTCCGCAGGACGCGGCCACGTCCCGCAAATCCGACCAGATTGCTGTGCACCCGCATGGTCTATATCATTCGCTTGCGCTCGTGAATGCCACCCGCTTGCGATTCCCAATCGTATCCTGTTCGACCCAATTCTGCCCGCCATGGCCAACGTCGCGCCACCGCCTCCGACGCAGACCCCGTCGTCACTCAGCAACAAGATCAACAAGCGCAACCGCAAGAAACGACCGCGCACACACAGCCAACTCCTGCTGACGACTTGAACGGCGCATCCGCTGTGGACAAAATTAAGGCAGCACACGCCGCCAGACGTTCCCGTAGAGCGCGTGCCGTTCTCTCCGCTGCTGTCACAACAGAATCCACCCCGTCCGTCGATGCTGCTGTGTCGTCAGAAACGGACGACCCCCAAATTGCCGAAATCAAGAGACAGCATGAGGAACAATCGTCGCCCTCAAACAGGAAGCTACAGCCCTGAAAATTGAAATGAACTCTCTGCGTAGGAATCACTTGCAGAACATTAAAAAGCTCTCCGAGGATCGCGACATGTTTGCCGCTCAGTTGGTCACGGAGCAGAACAAGCAGCAGGCCAAGGGCGATGCTAAGAGGATATCCGACATTGAAGTACAGTTGGCGCGCAGCTAGGACAAGGACAATGATTTTGGAAGCGAAAACAGTGCGCTTCGTGATGAGCTGAACAGCTCTCGTTCCGCGTACAGGCTGAACGAACGTTGATGCTGCATCGGATGGCTACGAAAAAGTCGTCGATGATTTGGTCGCAGTCAAATTGCGCTGCGCACAACTAGAGGAGAGAGAGAAGATTTGTCGCGCACTAAAAGGAACTGACTTCAACCTTGAGTATCCAGGACGAGGCGAACCGTGAGCTAGAGAAAAGTCGTTCAGAATGGGTCGTTCGTTGTGCTGACCTCGAGAAACAACGAGCGCAATTTGAAGCCAAGCTGAAACAATTATCTGCACCCCCACAGGCGGCCAGCTTCAGTCACGACACCTCCTATTCCGGATCGACCTGCAAGAACTTAAGCTCTGATTTCAAACCGATGCATATCTTTCGCACGCATCTACGAGTATTACTGCTAGAACTGAGTGTAAACAAGAATACACTTTATAGCTCAAAATAAACCCTAAGTAAGCCGTCAACATGTTAATGAGGAGAAGCCCTAGTGCGACCCGACGGCGGCAGGCCGGCACGTCCATGCTTGCATGGAAGCAGCCTGCGAAATTGGCGCCGACGGAACGGGTGACATCTTTCTCCTTTTGCCCGACGGATGTGGTGCATCGGCAAAGTCATGATTAGCGGCGGAGGACGAGGCATGTCGTCGCCGACGCGTCGGTAATTCATCCATATCAGCCGCCGCTTTCCTTCTCAGCCCGTTCAGCCGAGGCGCGCAAGCGCGCCGAGGCTGCTCGCGACGACATTCGTCCACCACGTCCGAGACACTTTTCAACGTGCTGCGCGTAACGCGAAGCGGAGATATTGGACGCGCAGTTGGAACATTCTACCGTCACATTCTTATCACTGTAAAGCAGACGCGAGCCATACTTTGTTGGCGCGATTTTGGCGACGCGAAGGGTGTCATTGCGATGCGACGGCTTGCTGGACTTTGCATCGTGTTTTGCGGCATGTTTTCTGAAAGACGGTGACACGTCGAGCGGCCTCGGCATCGAGATAGGCATGATGTTTTTAACTGGACAGCCACCTCCATGATTGCCCAGTTTATCATATCATTATATACCTCCATTGCAACGGAAGCGATGGTGAAATGGTCGTTCTGGGCGTCGGAATCCTTGAGCAAATGCTGGCCGTCCTTGAGGGCGTTGAGGAGGAGCTGGGTGTGGAGGGCGGTTTGCTGCGGTGATGGGGCGGGGCGGTGGCGCGGCAGGGGCGGATCTGCCAAGCGGGTTGGCATGAGGGGGAAGATCTACGACATCGCAGAGGGCGGGTTTTCGCGGGGGACGCGGGACATCGGATGCAATTCTGTCCGGAATGGACTCGTTGTCCGACTTGGAAATTGGCTGCGAGGATGGCGAGCAGGTGGCGGCTGAATTGGAGTTGCTGCCGGAAGCGGGAGTTGGTGCTGCGGAATGATGGATGGCTGAACTGCGACCTCTGCGCTTCCGGGGTGCCATTAAGTTTCAGCGAACGGACATGGAGTGGCACATAGCCGAGTAAATTGACGCCAAAGAGGAGCGAAGAGGCGTGGCGGCGTATGAGCGTGTGGGAACGATTGTGGGTCGCACACGAGACGGCAGCAACAAATGACTTGATCTTTTTATTTCGATTTTCATGGTGCGCGAAAATATGTAATCAATGAATGTTGGCTGCCGTTGGATCGACGGATGCGGCCGACGTGCAATCGCAAGATGTAATGCGCTGCCGATTGGAGCAACGCCGAGCTCGACGCAACTTTTTGTCGCCAACGCCATGACGTGGACTCACTTGATAGGCACTGGTTCGCTGTTTCCTAAGGTACATATCTTTACAAAACATCTCGCAACACAGCAGTTAATCGATCCATTTGCATCATGTACCCGCCTTTTGCGTCTTCAGTTCTTGCCATGTTCAGAATCATCAGCAACTTTTTCACCCCGAGCGACTCCGCCTCCAGCATGGACACCGCCAGCTCTCGCTCCGCACTGTTCCGAAACAGAGTCCGTCGAATCCCGCTACTTTCCAATGCCGCAAAGTTCCCGTCCGCCTGCTGAGACAAATTGATCGATTCAGCAGAGCCGTCCAGTATTGCTGATATTTCCGCACCTGATAACGTCGGTGTGTGTAGAGTTGCTGAAAATGCTCCCTTGTAGTCCAATTTCTCCATCACATCCACACAACTCGTCGTGGCCACAATTAGCAGTCGCCGCCCCTTCGGAGGCACCTGCTTTGTCAACACCATTAGAGTTTGCAGCACAATGTTGGAAAAATCGCGGTCCAATCGGAGAATATTCAATCATTCGTTCAATATTGTCAAGCACAATAACAGACAGCGCTGATTTGTGCGCATCGTCAAACACCTTTGCAAGAGCTTGGCATTTCGCAGGTTCTGAATACCCTACGTACGATTCCGGAGTAATCAAACGTACAAAAGGAAACCCAGATTCAACCGCGAGCAACGCTGCTAGCGCCGTCTTTCCAGTACCAGGACGGCCCTCTATCAGCACTGAAAGCAACGGCGATCGATCTGAAGTTGCAACTTCGTCACGAACACAGTTTACCAGCTTCCAATAATTTGTGCATCCTCTCCCCGTGGATCACAATCCGCCCAGAAAGCATCGTGCGAAATCGTCTCGACCCATCCCAAATGCAGGCTGCACTTCTACCATAGCCCTCCGGAAATCGTCCATTCCAACCTGCATTCCAGAAGCATCAACTTGTTTTTGTAGATCCCGATAATCCACATGTCTGTTCAGAGCAAAAGCAGCAGCCGATTTGCACAACCCTTCGATTTCAGCACCAGAATAATTCTTAGTTTGCGATGCAATTGTCTCAATGCTTACATCTCCGCCTAGCATCCTATTCTCCTTCATCTTTGATGTGTGAATGCGTAGAATTTTGTTGTCGGCCATGTTCATCTGGCAGTGATATTTCAACATGAACTTCCAGACGCCCCGGTCTTAGCAATGCTTCATCAATCATGTCTTTTCGATTCGTCATGCCAATAACCAGAATGTTGTTCAGAGCATTTACACCATCAATCTTCGACAGCAGTTGGTTACGACTGTGTCCCCAACCCCAGTGGAGCTTCCCTCATACCACGCTGTTTGCAAATGGCGTCAATTTCATCAAAGATGATAATGTGCAGATCTGATCCTTCGCCATTCTCTGCATATTCAGCTTCAGCATCGGCAAATAAGTTTCGAATGTTCTCCTCACTCTGACCGACATACTTATTGAGAACTTCAGGGCCGTTGACGACCTTGGGTTCCTTTCCATTTAGCATTTTCCCAATTTGTCGAGCGATCAACGTCTTTCCAGTACCGGGCGGACCGTATAACACATACCTTTCACATGCTGAATTCCAAGCTTTTGGATAACGGAAGCAGGGAACACGCGAGATGCAAACGCTCGTCGAAAAATATCAGAGAACTCCTTATCAAGTCCACCAATTCCCATTTTCTCAAAGTTAAAGTCAGCTTTGAAAACTTCTTTCGGACGGGAATCGCCGCCCTTTACTCGCACTAGAGAGCCAGGTGCTTTAGCAAAGAAAAACTCAGTATCCGCTGTGATACTAGCCTTCTCGACAGATGAGTCGGCCACAAGTGACGTCGTCTTTAGCAGTAAAGAAGTACCGAAAAAAGAAGTACCGAAGACTAAGACTGCCTAGCGACGGAACATGTCCTGCTAGACGCTTTTTGCACTTTCGATCAGATCGTCTGCCTCCAAATCTGCTCTACCACCCTTTTTGGAAACAAATCAACTTCAAATGTGGCTGCTACCGCGATGATTGCCTTCTTTCGCGGCCATGCAAATGGCGTAACTGATACGGGATCTCCCAATGCCAATCGTAGTTCGCGTCTTTGAATTGCGTTAACCAATGTGCGATGGACTAACCGCATCATGAGCAGTTACGACATAGACATTGTTTGAACCCACAGTTGCCAATCCAGTTACAGTTGAAAAGTCGGATGGATTCACAAACACTCTCGATTCGTGCGCGCTAGGTCATTCGATGGACACGACGCTGCGTTCAGCTTTGCTGAAGAGCCCATGAGGCCGCCCAACTTCCAGGATGCCATAATTTGGACTCCAAGTTATGAGCAACGGCCTAGAGTTGTATGTTTCGTAATAATGCTTTGGAAAGATAGATTCGCTGTCTGGTTAGAACGGTAAGGACGTCTGTGCGGTGGAACGGCCGAAGCTATTTCAGAAACGAAGTTATCGCACTGGAACAGTTCAGGTGGTCTGTCAAAGTTGTCGACAGAATCAAAACCGGAACATGTTAGTGTCTACGCAACAACTCATTGGCTGTTGATGGAATGATTGCTGTGATGAAGTGTGCTCCCCACGTATACCACGTGTACACATAGTGTTACATGCTTCGAGCCATTTCCATCATGTCTCGACAACTCAATAGTGTCCGTTGCAGCGATGCGGTGTTTTGTTGCAGTGCTGAAACATGGCTGGCGAGTCTCAAGATAATCTGCTCATCTTGATAGATCTCAGCGAAGGTTATGGGGGTTAGAAACGTAGAGCTACAATTTAAGGCCTGAGTTTACCAGAAAGCTATTACTGGCCTTGAGATATAACTCGACGGAAAATTGGATTTGGTCGCACATTTTCCTTTCTTTACAAATCGGAGCAAGGCGTACTCCGCAATCACAAGTGATTGTCAACTTGATGTAATTCTTTTGCGTAAGTTGAAGAACATATCCAATTCTGCAAACTTGAATACGACTCGCAATCAATGGAAATGTTCACCCAGTGTCGAATTGCTCAACTACATTGAGCCAATAGTATGATTGTCAGTCAACAAGCCACTTCCGGACAACACTTTCTGCAAGGTCATGTCGTTTTATTCACATGTTTCGAGAAGTAACGAAGCCATGATCTTGGGACCTCGTGAGACTGGCACAATACTGCTCCCGTGCATGTTCATAAGTCATCAACATCCTCGGGGTGAAAGCAAACCAATGAAATCTGCCTTTCGTAACCTCCTAAAGTCCTTTCTGGCCAGTGGTACTACATTGTCATTGCTGACCCATTCAAGATTCTCATATTTGTGGAACTCAATGAGCGAATAACCTTGTTTAGGGCCGTTCATGTTATATTCCCCATACTTCTCGATTCCCCCATACCACAAGCCATCTGCAGAATACAGAGCAAGAACTCGCCTACGCTTCGGTAATTTTGCCCAAGTCACTGCAAACTTTTCTATAAATACTCCTCTATCATTCAGAGCTTTTTGCAACGAAAAACTCGTATCCTCCAATCCATTCTCTAGCCCAATCACCCGCAATATGGTCTCCTTCTTTCCCACAGAGACTGTCATTGCACCAGATCCCATAATTGCTGCTGCAGTACAGCCTCCTAAAACAGTATCTCCACAGGCGCTTTCTTTCGTCAAAAATACACTCTGTCTGGCCCGAAGGCCGACTCTACACAATAAATCCTTTCGCGTCTCCAAGTATGGCCATTCGTCTCCATCTTTTATGCAACTTCGCGGTCCTTGAAGGAAGCAATTTGACAAGTTTAAATGTTTGAGTTCGTCAGACAGTCTTCCACGGCTTCCAGTGTGCAACAAACCAAAGTATACATCCCGAGAATAAGACTTCAACAGATCAAGTACCTCTGTGTGCAATACAGGTGCTTCTACAGTCTTGTAGATTTTGTTTAACTCATCCATAAGAGCGTCCATTGAAGACACAGAATCTTCATTTCCAGCTTCAAGCAGTATCTTATGGATAGAATCTGTATCGCTCAAATCCCTTGGCTCCAAATTCAGTATTCTTTCGACATTGACAGTTTTCGGGATTGCATCTGACTGTTGAAATAATGCTTTGAAAGCCGCAATTCGCCTCGCGTGAGAATTCTTAATGAGCACATTGACATCAAGAATGATCGCTCTTCGGCTATTATCAAACTCGGAGTCCTCTCTCGCTGTTTCATATTCATCGTTTTCATCCAAATCGACCGAGGAATTTGCGGTACCGCCAGTGCTGGCCGCGACCGCCCCAGGCTTTGTAGCATTCTCTCTGGAATTTCGTGCAGAAACCTTGCGGCGGTTATACACATCAGATCCAAGTTGGACACGATGAGCTTCATTGTCTACTCGTTTTTTTGAATTCATGTCGCCCTTGAACGACGTTGGAAGTACACTGGAGTTATGCCCGTTTCGCTTTGGAGAATTCTTGGCATCAACCAATTCATCATCGATGGTTTCTGGAGATTGCAACCCGATACCAGGCCTTCCAGTGCGAGGTTTCTTGATCCGGATAGGTTCTGCGATGCCATCCTCCTGTCTACCAAGACGTCCCTTAAACCCCATCTTTTCCAAGATGCGAGAGCCATAAGACGGGGCCGGGGCCTTAGGACTGCCTGTATTATCCGTAAGCTTCCCAGTAATGGCACTGGGTAAGCCTCGACTGTCATGCTGGTCTACAGAAATAGTTTGCACCTCGTGCCATGTTCGTTTGCGAGGAGCATTGCAGAATTTCATCCCTAATGCATATCCTTCTCAAAGCTAGTAAGGGGTTTCTCAGGCAGTGATTTCTCTGGTTGCACAGCCTCCTTTTCGATAGCAGCATCACGATTTTCGTCTTTTTCCAAACTGTCTACATTGTCCTGCCCGTTTTGGGTAGGGGCAGCAGGCGCGTTGGGCTCTGTCTGTAACATTCATTGGGGTTGTTCTGGGCCATGTCAAACAGTTCTGCCAACAGCGCCTCGGGCTGTTCCTCTGCGGGCTTTTTTTGCGGCTTGGAATCGGACTTTGCTTCTACGTCGGGTGGTTGCAGTAGATTGCTTTCTAGCAAGGTATCCTTATCGGAGCCATCGCTTATTTCAACACAAGCGTTCTGCAATGAAGCAGGTGGACGGTGGCGAGTTAAAGCTGAGGGATCGCGTCTGCCGGAATTACAGTCTAAAGGTGCGAAATGAGTATCGTCGTTGTCTTCGGGTGAGGAAGAGAAATAGTTGGAAGAATCTGTGCAGAATTCTTGGTCAGAGACGGCACTGCTATACTCTGAACTTTTTAGGGCGGATTGCAGGCGCTTCTTTTCAAGTCTGGTGGGATAACCGGGCCTGAAAGACGCCAAAGCAGAGCCGCGGTAATAGCTGGAGAGAAGGGAACGAGGGATACGAGAGGGTTGAAAATACTGGTCTTCCTCAGGTGGGACTAGAAAATGTGTGTATTTTTTTCAGGCCCCTTGAGACGCGCTTGAAGGCAGGAACGGCCTTTTGAATTCCGCTGTTGCCAATGTACTGGAGTTGAACGGACGTTGCGCATACACGACGTCTATGTGTGTGTCTCTCAAGCGGGTTGAGGTCGATATCGGAGGCGGCAGTGGGGTCGATGTCTGGAACAATTTGAGACGGACGTGAAAGCTGGAGAAGTTTAGGTTTGGATTGGGGAGTGTGGATGTTGTCTTGTCGACGTCTGAGGTTGGTGGTGAAAAGTTGTTGCGTTTCAAGGTTTCACAAATTCTTTGCTTCCACTTGATCTCTCTGTTTGAGTGACGATGGCGAAATGGACGAGATCGGGAGCGGCGCGAAGAGCGGAGCGGAGGGTTGGAAGCTGCGGTGTCAGTTGCGGCAGCATCGCAAAGTGGCGGCGATGGGATGGGGACCATACACCAGAGACGAGAAAGAAGTTGTGGGTGGCGGGCGTCGCGAACAACTGAACGGAGAGGTGGCGCCGGTTAGCAGCGTCGGCAGTGAAGGCAGTTTTTTTGGAATGTTTGAACACAGTGAACTTTGTGGCGTATTGGGCGCAGTATGAAGGCAACGGGAGCGGATGCACGGAAAGTATGCCACTGGACTTTGATTTGTGCGCCAGCAATGCCAGTCAATGAAGCGTTACACGTACTGTACAGTACAGTATATTGTCAGCATATTGATTCTGCAGTATATATGTACATACATACAGTAGCGCTATTTAGCGGCTACTTAACCCTATTGGATCGATTCGCTCTTGCTTGTCGGATTACAGTATACTGTATTATGTCGGTATCGCCCAACTCACTGCA
This sequence comes from Asparagopsis taxiformis, assembly GCA_030407315.1. Taxonomy (NCBI): domain Eukaryota; phylum Rhodophyta; class Florideophyceae; order Bonnemaisoniales; family Bonnemaisoniaceae; genus Asparagopsis; species Asparagopsis taxiformis. Next base: position 26,440 of record JALQPE010000096.1, on the reverse strand, counting down.
GTCCCAGTCGCTGTGTACACAACTCGCTGCAGCCCGAGCGCTTTTATCAACTAACTAGACGTTCTCTATCTCGAATGCTAAACGCAAGCCTTTCCCCATCAGTCTCAAGTACAATTCCATCAGCTCACCGTTGCCGTGCTGTGCCGCACAGCCATGGGCAGGGGAAAGTCGTGGTCGCGTGATGAATCCGTGGCCGTCACAGAGGCATGGAAGCACGTATCTGAAACACACACATCAGCACGTGAGCAGAACAGCAAAACCTTTGCCAATGAATTGTATCGAAGATTCATTCAACTCGCCCCGAGCGAGTCCACCGCCCTTGACGGAAGATGGTGCTCCAGATCTCAGTCAGCTGTCAAGAATCAATTTGATGCCATCGGCGATGATGTCATGAGATTCAACCTCGTCCTCTCCAATGTGGTCGATCAGGCCATTGCCCACTCCATCGATCCCACCGACTCGCGCGTTTCTCCGCGCTGCCATAGGCGTTCACGTAGGTGCCTGTCCGCCAGTCGTTGATTTTGATCAAATCAAATCCACTGAAACCGATTGGAAGCTGTTCGGAGCCTGGCGAATACTTCGCACATGTTCCCGTTTCGCTCCTCTCAACTGGCCCGTGTCCAAGACGGAGCCGTCCCCAGAGTCGACCGCCGATCCCCAATTGAACGATGAACGAGATGCTCAATTTCAACCTGACCAGTCCTCACTCCTGCCCCCGCCCACCGCCCCTCTCAACGTATCCGCCACCCCGATGCGAACACTCGCATCGGCAGCTGTGTCCGCCATGCCCGTCCCTCCACTCGATTCTGCTCCAGCTCCGGATAGGAAACCTCCCCCACACGCAGCCAAAGAGGAGACAAACACCCATTGGTCAAAGACTGCGCCACCAGTGGATACAGCACCTCAAATCTCTGATGCCCGCCCCGTAAAGCGTAGGAGACACACTGATATGGACCCAGAACATACGCCACCGCAAAGGCTTCGCAGACAAACCGCCATGGATATTGTTCCACCAGGCTGGAAAGCTCTAGAACTCGTCGGCGAACAGTTAGGTGCCTTGGCCGACGCTCTAACAGAATATAATGCATTGACGTTATTTTCAAAGCCGGAAATGCAGGGGAAGAAAGAGCGTGCTACCTTTCTCAATGCCATGGCTGAAAAGCATGCGCTCAAGGCCACCGTAGATCGCGATAAGCTCTTACGTGACACGCAACGAAAGGGCGCTCGTAATAAAGGCGCTGCATCATGATCACTTGCGACCAATTGTAATCTAGTATCGGCCTATCAACCTTTAAGCTACCAGCCCAGTACAGGCGATTGATTCTACTACGCATGAAATACAATACAACTCTATTCCTTTGTGAGATGGTCTGCCAATCCCTCGCACGCGCCCTCAATTAAGTCTAGCGCATATTCGAAGCCGTCAGCGCCTGAGTAGTACGGATCTGGGACTGCTCTGCCTCGAAAGCTTTCATCAGGGCTGAACTGGCTCATGATAGCGACTTTAGCTCGTGGCTGCTCAACGTTCCAGTATTTTCGTGCCGTTTCAATCGACTGAATATTGCTAGAATCCATGCCGACAATGATCTCGAATTTGTCAAAATCCTCCGGTTTGAGGGGACGAGAGCGACTCTCCAATGTGAGTCCGCGCTTCATGGCTGCTTGTCGCATACGAGGATCGGCGGGATCACCCTCGTGGTAACTGAAGCCGTTCTCGATGTACCAGTCGGGGCTACCACCGCCGGTGCCGCAAGAATCTACGAAAAAGGTTTCGGTGAGACCGCGTTGCTCCAGGACTCCATTCATGACAGCCTCGGCTGCTGGGGAGCGACATATGTTGCCGAGACATAGCATGAGAATTCCACGTTTGTCGTTTGAATTTGCCGAAGCCATTACGGCTATGTGTCGATGCGTTTTTGCCGGTCTGTGTACAGCGCGGTTTGAAATTGAATGTCGATTCAGACGAATTAGTGTCGGTGTTACAAAAGCGCCTGGCATTTGACTGAATTATGCTGCCGAGGACACCAACAATGTCAAGATAGCTCAGTCAGATCTGATGCCAAGCTGATGGAGGACTTGATGCTACTTAATAATGGCAACGACAGAGGACAGCTGGGAACCGCACAGCGCGTGATCAGAAATCTGAAAACAAAATTAGTGCATTTATGATGAGCTCAACCGTACAGGATTCGAGATGCCTGGAGATCTATGTGTACACAACTCGCTTGTTCTCTCTTATCGAGGACAAGGCTGCAACATCTTCTCCCATCTAACCCTTGAGCCAGAAACAGAATGGTGCAAGGCGATAAATAATTATCGCCCATAATATGTGCAGCACACCCTTGGTAGATTGTAATTTCCGCAAGCCGGGATGCAAATCATCCGAGTAGCATACTGTATCACATTTCAACGTCCCCCGTAAAATACCTAAATGCACCACTTGTGATACTCTCGCGACAAAGTAGCCCCAATGCAAAGCTACTCTATGAGTTGAATAAAGTTATCAACACGTCCAAAGCGATAATTGCTGCCATCTATTAAACAGCTCTCAATGTTCATAAAGCTGATCAGCTATTCGTAGAACAAACTTCTTCGATACCTTAAGACGATGCAGCCTCTCTTGCCAGTACCCTTCCATATATGTCCAATACTTTGGAATAGTTCCTCGCGCCTTTATTCGAATCAAAGTGCTTTACCTAGAATAGTCCAACTGCAGTAGAGTTCAATATCTAACATATAAACTTCCTCTCTAATATATTCATACATCTCTGTTCCACTAATACTTATAAACCTGAAAATGTACACATCCATGTATATGGTCTCCAAACTATAGTGTTCGTAAAACTGCATCAATCTTGTTTGCATCATAGTTCAATTACTTCCAAGGTCGTTGGCTTCTTCGCGCGCTTACTGTTCACTTTCACTCCTGGTGCAATAAACGACAGTAAAGCCTCCAATTTTGTCGCCAAATCCTCATTCTCACTGCGTATTTTCATTCGTTCTGCGACTTCGTTGACCGGCATCCGTCCCTGACTGTTCTTTATGATCTGCAGCTTCCCTCGCGTAGCTTTCGGGTAAGACACTACACGAAACTCTGCACCAGGCATCATAGATTCCATTTGCAATGCCACAGCTGTCAATCCGTTTGGTAACATGTGCGCTCCGTGTACTGTCACTTTGTCGGCTGAATGGTCTTGCAAGAAGTCAACCACCCGTACGCAGGGTGCACATCGGCATGTTAATGATGTTGGCACGCGCACTTTCCAGTCCTTTTTTGATACCATATCTTCATCCATGCCTTCATACATTGAGCTAAGTGAGTAGGTCATTAGCTGTACTGAGGCATCTTTCTCAATGTTCAATTTTCTTCGTTCCAACGCTAAAAGAATTGAACGTGCTACTGAACGGGGCTGGAATATTTCTCCTCGAGAGGTGATAGCTTTTGCAAATTGAAGTTGATACGAAGTTTCCGATTGAATATCTGAATCGCATAGACTGTCCATCACAGTAAGAACTTCCAGTCCATTCACAATGGTTTCTTGTTTCGCTTCTTCGCTTTCATCCGTCGTCGCGTCACGGACACAACGGATCATCACTCCAGCGTACAATTCAAAGTCTTTTTTCACCTTGTCAGCCGATGTTCTCCATAGTTTGATAATGGCAGGGAAAACACGGCCGAGCGGCGAGTATACACATGGTTGTTTCATCACTTGCATAACTGCATCTTTACAAATGCTAAATGGGAGCAAAGCCGTGAAGATTAATGACAGATCACAGTGTTGTCGATCTGTCATTTTGTCGTTTCGTAGTCCATCAAATACGCTTTTTGCCAATTCCATCGTGTGTTGGTTTACACCAATTCCATAACTCATACTCAAAAGTTTCGAAAGCGCGTTGCATGTGTGAATGCATGGAACAAACCGCTCTTTGTTCGCCACAATGTTTCTAACACCCCGTGATAACAGATCATCTCGACCAAGGTTATATAAACACGATACCACTGACACAACAGTCAACGTTGGCATAGACGTGAGTGATTCAAACGTGCTCAAGTCGTGCGATTGGTGAAGAAGAGACGCCCGAAATGGGGTAGTTTCAACAACAGAGTTCGCCAGTAATGGGATGAGACTCTCCGTAATGCTTTCTAGCACTTGGTGTTCTTCCCGACTTTGAACACAACTGTAGTCTTGCATCTCCCGAAGCAACTTCCAGCAGGCAGCAACGACTGCTTCATCATTAGAGTTATTCTGTGAAGTTAACATAGAACATATTGATTCCTTCAGAGCAGAAAAGCTGTGTCTGTCGACTAGTGCCTGAAATATGGGGAAGAAGAGATTAAGTGTGAATGAGGTGAATTGGATTTGTTTCAGTAGGATGCGTACCGGTTCTACAGAGACGTTTTCTTTCAGGAAGTAGGATAAAATAGAATCGTAAGGAATCATCGAATTATCTGAGCGAAGCAAGTATCTTGACAGAAATTCATTTGCGTCCTTGCAGCCGTACAATGAGGTTTCGTCTTCTCGGTCCACAGCGCTGGCAATCAAAGAGGTTGCAACGTTGCAAGATACTGCAGAAATAAACATCGGTTTTGGCCACAACACTATTGCAGTACTTGAATACCATAAATCATCCGAGACGGTAGACGCGACAATCTGGTCACCGAAAATCATTTTGTCACTATTTTGAGAAATGTGGTTTGTCTGAGCGAAATCTTCAGGTGAAACAGAAATCTCAATCAGAGACGGTGTGTTAAGGGCGGGCATTGGGAGGAAATCTTGAACACAGATGCTATAGCCATATGGGAAACGCTCAAGTATATTGTTGTTAGTTTTTCTAGTTCGGAGCGAAACAAGAAAGAGGTCGAAACAATCTGCAATACGTAGAATATTGAAAAGTGCAGCATCAGGACCATATAGATTGTTCCAAGACGAAATATCTGTGTAGGACGAGTGAAGAAGGCAGCAGAGCCTGACATGGTGGAAGGATGAGAGAGTGACATACTCTGCCAATCATGAGCAATTGAGCGAAAAGTGTGAACAGAAGGAGCATGTGAGGGGATGACGGGAATTGCGAGAGAGGCATTGGCAAGTTGCAAATGATAGAGCAGAGTAACGCGATAGCCACTGGTGATGCTCTTCATCTCATGGTCGCAGTCAAGATAAAAAGCGGCGTATTGCATGTCATATAAGCCGTCGCCTGATGCACTTTCCAGAACGAGCTGTATTTCATTATGACGGACGAGGAAGTCGCCGCCTTCATGTAAGCTCGGGAGAGTGACGATGAGGGCACCAAACACGTGGGGGGAATCTGGGCGGTACAATGTGTTGAGAGGGATGTGTGCGTCAACGGACTGCACGTACAATCCATGGAAGTGTGCGACGAAGGGCGTCGGAATGGCGAGATGTGTTCGGATATCCACGACGAGGTTTGCGAGTCCGACATTCCAACGGGGATGGCAGAAGTGGACGTGATGGGAAGGTATGAAAAAAGTGAACGGCTGGGCGTGCTCCGGCTCTGCAACGGAGAGCAGGTCGAAGATTTGGGCAGTGGTGCACGGCAAGGCGAGAGGGTCCTGAAGGGAATCGATGTGCAGGAATGGATTAGGAAGGTAGGAGGAAGCTGAGGCGATGGATGCAAAACTTGCCACAGATTGGGAAGCTGCAGCTGCGGCTGTTGCAAAGCGGTGACGTAATGAAGTGGAAAGTGGCGGGACTTGTAACATACTAGTCTATCCTAGTCTGGGCCGGGCGGCAGCGTGCAGGGAGAAGAAGGCTGCATGGGGTTGAAAAAGGGGAGAATATGACTGACGGATTGTTTGATATCTAAACTCTGGACGAAGGTGTGAAAAGGAACGAGGGATTGACAAAGTTTGTTGGTTGCGAGCCGGACGTGTATGGAGAAGTGCTCTGCTGTCTGCAGTGCAACTGAATGCACTCGCAACGATACAGTTGTACGCATCTCGGCTCGCCAGGGATCAACATTTTGCTTACAGTGTAAACGTGTACGAAACGAATGAGTGCAGTGCTGGACATTTTCGTCCGTCTGTCCCCGTGCTCACCCGTTCGGATTTGGATATGTTACTCTGCTCTGCTCCGCTCTGTTCGACAACCCTGCCGGGTGACATTATCTGTTCCTGGACATCGCACCGCTCAACGACAACAATTTTTGTCGTACATCACTACCGTTTACCAACCCTACTCACCATGTCGATGTTTCTGTCTCGTCTGCAACGTCTACAACGCAACACCACCTCATCGTAATGCATCACTCAGCTGCAATTCGCACCAGCCCGCCATCTCACCGTTGTCATGACCGAACAACCGCTCTTCACCCTCGACTGGCAGCCGGACGAGGCCTCTTCTGCAGATGTTGTAGATTCCTCTTACATATCTTCTTCTGCTCCCCATGCGCCACACTCCACTCCATCATCGCACTCTATCATGCAGTCTCCCTGCTCCGCCTCCCCTCTCGTTTCCCCCGCGCTCACTCATCCCCCCAATGATCACCACTTCAACGAGCTCGTCCCCCGAGGTTACCAGATTGAACTGTACGAACGTGCGTGCCGCGAGAACATCATCGCCTATGTCGAAACAGGTTCGGGCAAAACCTTGGTAGCTGCTTTGCTCATCAAGAAAATTCTCACTGATCTAGACGCCCTTCCGCCGCTCCACAACGATCAAAATGTGGATCCGTCCAACAACCAACACGCTAATATCCCAACTCCGCCCAAGCCACCTGGCCCCTTCGAAAAGTCGCTCCAACCGGCCACCCAAACCAGAAAATCGCCGTCTTTCTTGTCCATCGCGTCCCGCTCGTCCCCCAGCAAGCAAAAGTCATCAAGGAAGTACTCCAATCTGACGGCTGCGTCGGCATGTACTACGGCGAAAAAAACGTTGACAATTGGTCATCGTCTAAATGGGCTCGAAACCTGTGCACTAAGAAAGTCCTCGTCATGACTGCACAGATTTTCCTCAACCTGCTTCGTCATGGTTTTATCGATATGCGTAACGTGGCTATTCTTATCCTTGATGAGGTCCATCACGCGACAAAGAGTCATCCTTACCGTCGTCTATTTCTTGAATTTTACCACACGATACCAAAACATGAATCGCGACCCCACGTCTTCGGCATGACTGCCACCCCGGTTAAAGCAAAGGCATCAGCAAAGAGCGAACAGCCCTGTCTCAAAGCATTTGCCGCCCTGGAAGCCACTTTAGATGCCACTGTGGTCACAGTGTCGCCGGAATCCCAATCGGAAGTTGAAGTGATGGTTCCGAAACCAGAGGAGTTTGTCATAACTTACCAGAGCAAATCCACTGTTGAAGATACGGAACTCGAACCGCGTGACGAGTTTGAAGCATCCGAATCTGCAGCTGAAGTGATTGCTTTAATGGCGGCCTCGGAAGCTAATGGCGAATCTGCTAAACTGCCGAGTCACGTTCAGGAAGGCGTTCTACATTTTGCCGAAATCAATTTAGTGAGGGCCGTTCCCAGGAAAAATTTTGCACGGGAAATTTGTATGCACGTGCACGAAACGATGGAATAGATACTTTTGATTGGCTCCATATGTTAATATGTTAAACTACTTTTATTGAACTACTGAACTCCTGATCTCTGCATGCGCGCCACTTGTAAGTGGTACGATGGGGAATCACTGAGGTATCCTGAGTGCTAGCTTGTTCTTTTCGGTATCCTAGCATAGCGGAGGATGCCAAGGAGCGGCCGGATCCTCGATCGGACCACGAGTACCCGCCTGTACTTGACCCGATCATACCGGGTCAGAAGATCCTCGTACGTTGTAAAGCTTCCAAACCTCAAGTCTAACGCCCATCCCCAGCATTCTCTGTATCTAAGCAGATTGGACAAGTTGAAACAGTCTACTCATGCGCTCTAATGGAAAGGAGTCAATCCAATCCACCTACAACCGCGTTAATCTCTCCCCCCCCCCCAGTGGGGAGCACAGCAAGCAAAATTTAGAAGATGGTCAAGTAAGGCGTGTAATAGTGGTCCACTCCAAGATCCGTCCGCTCCATGGCATCCTCCGCTATGAGAGGTTACTGAAGAGAAAAAGCTAGCACTCGGGATACCTCAGTGATCCCCCATCGTATAACTTACAAGTGGCGCACTTGCAGAGATTTGGAGTTTTAAACTTATCATCTCGGTACGTTTTCGGGCTTGACTGTTCTGTGCACGGTGTCTCACTCACTTCTACATGGAGCCAATCAAAAGTCTCTATTCCATCGTTTCGTGCACGTGCATACAAATTTCCCGTGCAAAATTTTTCCTGGGAACGGCCCTGAGGAATCTGAAAAAAAGGCTTGGACTCCAAGCTGCCATTTATTTTGCTAGACAGCTGTGCTTTTTGAACAAGATAAATGCGGAGCAAACCGTTGCGAAACTTGTCGCTGAATCTATTGAGAGTGAACGTAAGTCCGGTGGCCTTCCTTCAAATGTGTTGTCTCTTCTAGACGTTCTCTTTTCAGAGTACAGACGAAGTAGAAGCAGCAGTTCCTCCCACTCCAGCTCTAATCACAAGAATCGCAATGAATTGTTCCGCTGCATCGTATTTGTTCAAGAGCGCATTAGCGCCCTTACTCTTGCATGGCTCATTAATCATGTGTTTGGCCAGCTCAACTGCACAGAGCTCAGTGCACGTTCCATTGTCGGTGCTCAAAGTGCAGAATCACATGTACGCATGTCACAATCAAAGCAGAACTCCATTATCAAAGACTTTCGTGACGGAAATTTCGGAATCTTGGTTGCCACCAATGTGGTTGAAGAAGGTCTCGACGTGCCCGCTTGTCGTCTTGTCGTGGCATTTGATTCTGTAATGTCACCTACGGCGTACGTTCAAGGGAGAGGAAGAGCCCGAAAACGTGGCGCCAGATACATCGTGTTTCTTGAAGAAGATTCACTCCAACATTATTTGGCTCTTTATTACGCTCGCGAAGGTGCCAAACTTATGAAAGATGTTGCAAACGGTGAGGGTTGTCCAGAAGCTGAACGAGAGCTTTGTCGAAAGAAGCTATTTGAGGAATCGGTTATGACGGAAAGAAAACTGTACTCTAGAACCACGAGGGCTAGAGTGGGAGCCACTGAAGCCGTCAATCTTCTGCATAGATACTGCTTTATGAAATCCGCAGAGCTTGGCGATATCCCGTTTCAGAAGCCTTGTTACCTACCAAAGGAATCTCCAGAAGGATATACTGCAATTGTAACTATGCATCCTCGAATCCCAATTGACAGCGGAATATGCTCAGTTCCACAGTGTAATCCTGCCATAGCAAAGAGATATGCAGCATTAGATGCGTACACAAAATTATATCAAATCGGAGAGGTCGATGAATATCTGCTGCCAAAGAGACCGGCCCGTTCCAAACGTGTCTTACATGTGATTAAGCCTCGATCAGATCTTGGGGTTCGAATTCAAGTACAACGGCGAGAGCAAAAAGCCCATAGTGAAATGCAACCGAAAGCATCCAAAAAGGACAAGAGATTAAGAGTTTGTCGCATAGCACACCCCGGCCCACTGCAGGTCAAGCTTGCTGATGTACCAAGTGAAAATCTTGAGCCCTCCCTAAATCCTATCAACGGGACTAAGAATGATCATGGGGGGTTAGAAAAGTTCGAGTCCAGGAGAATTACGATAGCAGAGAAAGCAAGTTGCTCTTCACTGTTTATGTACAGCATAAGACTTGATCACGACGTCAAGTCTAGTTCGTGGTATAGGCCTGAAGATGACGGTACTTTCGGGTTGTTATTGCGTGAAAAGGTTCTGACTGAAGATCTCTCCGCGATTCGTTGTCCATTTGGGCAAGATCTTTTGACACTGTCATACGAGGGTTCGATTCCATGGACGGAAAGTTATCAGAAGACCGGATACAAATACTGCCGATACATGCAGCTCTGTCTCCGCGGTAGATGTCCAGGATCGATAGCAGCTCAGGAAATTGAACAACGGGAATATGGCTCCAGCATTTCCACTGGTTTTCTCCTTCTTCCGTTGATGAAGATATATGACAGCGGCAGTCCGATTGCATATGACATTGATTGGGGAAGTATACAACAGCTCCTCTCACTTGATTGGAGAAGTGGAAATCGTGCAATTGCACAAGAATTGCAGCGTGCATTGGTGTGTTCAGATCACGAAAATTGCGAGCGAGTGTACCTTTCAAGCGAACTGGATGAGCAAATCAAGGCGAAATCGTCGTCGCGGGGTTATCTCAACACAGCGTATCGTTCTTTCAAGCAATATTTCGCTGAAAAGCATTCCACACCACTTGAAGATGAGAATCAGAGCATGCTAGCAACTTGCAATCCTCTGGACATGTTTTCGCGTACTTCAGTTTCGACTTTCATGTTACCCCCGGAGACATGCCGACTCATTCCCCTTTCCCCTATGGCATGCTATATTGCCTCTGTGTTACCAACATGGCAAACATTCCTTGCTCTGAGAAACTGCTGGAGGCGAAATCGTATTGAATCCAATCCTATAGAGTTTCTGGCTTTCGCAAGAGCGCTGCAGCCGAATGTGAACAACGTTTCAAAGGGTTGTGTTGACCTTTCGTATGAACGTCTGGAATTTCTGGGAGATGCTGTGCTAAAGGTGATCAATTCAATGGTATCCTTTGTACAGACGCCTGAGGAAAGCGAAGGCCGGTTAAGTGATAGCAGGGACAGGGAAGTGTGCAATAAGAACCTGGCGGATTATGCGATCGAGAGCAAGATTCAAGACTGTGTAGCATTTTCAGGAGTTTCACAGAAGGCGAAGGCTTGGCCATGGTTCTGGGGCGCACAACAGAACAAATGTGTGGAGATTAGTGAGAAAGTGCTCGCAGACTGTGTTGAATCAATCATTGGGGTGCAATATCTTCATGGGGGAATAGAATTGGCGACGGAGTTCTTGGACTTGTTAACACTCACGAAAGGGGCTTGTGAAGTGTTGGGAATCGTGAAAGGTGGGAAGAAACGAGAGAATGGTCGGATAAATGTGCATTTACCTGTTATGGGAACAGGTGATAAACGCTATGAATCAGCCTTTGTGAAAGAAGTGGAAGAAATCATTGGCTATGAATTTGTGAATAAGAATCATTTGGTGGTGGCGTTGACGCATGGCAGTTACTTGAACGGAAGGATTACTTCATACCAAAGATACGAGTATCTCGGTGATGCAATTGTGGGCTTTTTGTTGTTGTCCCACTTTTTTGACAAATATCCCAAGTTAAGCCCAGGTGAATTGACTTCACTTCGCGGCCCTGCTCTGAGCAATGATTTGTTCGCTCGGGTGGTTGTTTCATGGGGAATACACAAGAGATTTTGGTTTGAATGCCCGCCACTGGTGACAGAAATCAGGAAGTTTGAAGAGCTCGTTGCGAATGAAGACGACGAGGAAGATGTATGTAAGACGATTACTGTTCCTAAAGTGCTTGGAGATTTATTGGAATCCATTATCGGAGCGGTGGTGGTTGACAAGGGAATGCGATTTGATGGAGTGAAAGCGATTGTACTGCGATTGATGGAGTCTGAACTGGAGCGGTTTGCAAACCCTGATAAGTTTAAACATAACCCCGTATCGGAGATGGTGCGAATGGTGCAGAAACTTTATAACACCCATCCAACGTACCACTATCTGGACGGCGCAAGGGATGTTGTGAAGATATGTTCGATTGAAGTTGACAAGAGGGAAATTGGACGAGGGACGGGTCCGACAAGACGAGTTGCAAAGCACAAGGCGGCTATCGAGGGCCTGAAAGTTCTTGGTGAGGAGGAGGGCAACGGTGATGGCGAGAGAGAAGATTTGCCGTGTGAAACTAGCAAATGAATGTTGAGACTTGTGCCCAAGTCTTGTTTATTTAATCATGTACACAGTTATGTAAAGAGAACATCAAGCGTCACGCCTATTGGTCTGGTGCAAATTCAAATATTTCAATTTCGGTGGAAACTGCAGGGGTGCGCATTTGAGTGTTTGAATCTAGTGGAAAATAATCATTGCAACCTGGACCTTTTGATCCCCGGTTCGTGCTCTGTATGCTGGGCGGGGGCGTAAGGCGGACATTATGAAGCGACGACAAGAATGGTGGACCGAGCGGCCCTGGGAATCGGGGGCGATGAGGCCGGTAAAAAAAGCGGGAACAATGCACGCCGCTTCATCACGGTTGCTTTTCATATCCACACTCGATTTCGAAATTACATTCAAAATACGGCCCCGTCGATAGCCCCGTCCGTCCCCAATTCCACCGCACCGTCTCGTACTTTTTTGAATACGTCCCACTCGGTGCGCCATTCCCTTGCAAGCTCATCGTCGCAACGGTTTTAGTCTGCACTTGTCGCTCGCCCGCTCCAATTCCGTTGACATCTCCTTGCAACTTCACACTCCTATTCCCCCACAATCGTAATGTCTCGCGGAATTGTCAGTCTCCAGGCTGGCCAATGCGGCAACCAGATCGGCACTGCTTTCTGGGAAACCATTTCACAAGAGCACGGCATCGATGCCGCCGGCAACTACACAGGTGATTCGCCCTTGCAGCTTGAGCGAGTAGGCGTTTACTATTCAGAGGGCTCTGGTGGTCGCTTCGTCCCTCGCGCTGTCCTTCTCGACTTGGAACCAGGTGCACTCGATGTCATCAAGGCCTCAGAAATGGGAGGCCTTTTCCACCCAGACAACTTTGTTTGTAGTCAGTCTGGCGCTGGAAACAATTGGGCAAAAGGTCACTACACAGAAGGTGCTGATATCATTGAAAATGTCCTAGACGTTGTTCGAAAAGAGACAGAGAGTTGTGAAGTACTCCAGGGCTTCCAGGTCTCGCACTCTCTTGGTGGTGGTACTGGCTCTGGAATGGGTACCCTCCTTGTCTCCAAGATTCGTGAGGAGTACCCTGATCGTATGCTGTGTACTTACTCGGTCATGCCTTCTCCCAAGGTCTCCGATACCGTCGTGGAACCGTATAATTGCACCCTGTCCGTCCATCAGCTCGTTGAAAACGCAGATGCCGTCTTTTCCATTGACAATGAAGCCTTGTATAACATTTGCACAAACACTCTCAAGAATGCAACTCCGGACTATAAGGATCTCAATAGGCTTGTGTCCAGCGTTATGTCTGGTGTCACATGCTCATTGCGATTCCCCGGTCAGCTCAATGCTGATCTCCGTAAGCTCGCTGTCAATCTCATTCCATTCCCGCGTCTCCACTTCTTTGTCGTCGGTTACGCTCCGCTCACTTCAACTGGCAACGAGAAGTACAAATCCATGAGTGTCCCAGAGCTCACATCTCAAATGTTCGAGGCTAAGAACATGATGGCAGATTGTGACCCCCGTAATGGCCGGTATCTCACCGCTGCAGCATATTTCCGTGGAAAAGTTTCCACCAAAGAGGTGGAAGATGAGATGCGCAAGATTCAAGATAAGAATACAAGTTATTTCGTTGAATGGATTCCAAATAATACTAAGACAAGCGTCTGCGATGTTCCGCCCCCTGGCCAGAAGGTTTCTGCCACTTTCATTGGTAATTCCACAACCATTCAGGATCTGTTCAAGCGTGTTGGCGTTCAATTCTCGGCAATGTTCAAGCGCAAAGCTTTCTTGCATTGGTACACTGGTGAGGGAATGGACGAGATGGAATTTACAGAAGCAGAGTCTAATATGCAGGACTTGATTTCAGAATACACACAGTATCAAGAAGCAACAGCTGAGCCGGATGACTTTGCAGATGACAACTATGCTGAAGAAGGTGAAGAGTTTGCCCAAGAGGAGTAGCCATATCAAGGGCTACTGGGCGTGGTTGCCCTGCACGGCCGCCGACTTATTGCTTTAGTATCCTCACAATAGTGAACGAGATATGGCGCCTGGCCCTCTCAACACAATCATACTATTCAAATACACTGAATGTTCTAAGCCTAGTTTACTTCCCTTGTAGGATTATAGGTAAGCTTCGACTCAACATTTTCGAAACGTGATGGGTCCAATTGGCTTTGTGCAGCTTGTGCTTGGCGATAGGTTTCACATGTACGCTCCAATGTTTGTAAAGTCTTGCTACAATGTATTCATGTACACTTGCCTTCTATCTCACAGCACTGTTCAATAGATATCGTTCTCGTACCTTGACATCGCCTAATCATCGTCACTTGAGCTTGCGTAATCCACCAGGGTCGTAGCTGGTGTGGCGGGTTTGATAGGTGGCTCAATAATTTTCGTATCGTGTTGTTTCTTTATCTTCTTGACGACCCTGAGAAGGCGAGGCTTTCCACCTACTTTCTCTGGTTGCACAACAACAGCGCTTTTAGGTTGCAGGTTTATCTCTTCAAGAGCTTGATCTCGTTCTAGCTCGGGTATGGTTCGAAGTGACTTCCTCTTTCGTTCAAATGCGCTTCTAGCGTGCTTTGATATTAACTGTTCTAACTCCTGATCTTTCCGGTCATCTTGTGCTCTTACACCTGCCATTATTTGATCATGATTGAGTTTGGATTGGGTAGCCTTCAATGACTTCAGCTCATCAAGGGCGTCTAACTCATCCATCTCATCCTTAGCATCCTTTGTCTTATTTACCAGTTTTTGAATCGAATCTTCATCCTGACGCGCTCTTTCATCTTTGGCGTCTTCTTCAGCTTGCTTGGCATCGCGCCATGGTTCGTAATTTCTACGCACACCCCTCTCACATATGTAATCACTGTTCTTTGGATCTGTCTTTATATAGAATGTTGCAGGACAGGACTTGCATTTCATTGAAAAGCGGAATATACGAATGCCAAGATAATTCTCTTCAGTGTCTGACTTCCTTGCGTTGAACTTGAGCCCAGTGCCCATGAACTCTCCACAAGTCTCGCATCGCACGGACATGGGAAGCATAAAGCGAACTGCATCATCATTCTGGCGCTTTTTCTTTATTCGCGGAAGCTTTGATGGGTCAAAATCTGGTGGATAGTACTTTGCTTGTACTTTCCTTTCACCCATGCTGAAATTCTTGGCCTAGTTGGAAATTCCGACATCCGTGGAGTGCCGACGCCTAAAGGCCTAAGCGAAATGTGACATGATCTACCACGCTGTACACGCATTGAAAACATGAACCATTGAATGAAAGACAAGTGGAGGGACGAAAAATTTGGGAAAAAGCAGGAACCCTATGTAGCGGCTCAAGAGCGATCTCCGAAAGCACCTCGCATCATCGCCACGTTTTATCAATGCAAAATCTTCTTGCAAATTGCGATACTATGCAGGACAAGATACTTTGGTATTCAATACTTTCTCTGTCATACTAGGGACGCTGTGGTGAAAACCTACGGTTTGGTTCTTCTCAGACCGACACAATAGCTTATCTTCGTTAGGCAGTGCATCAAACCAACAGATCGAATCCCTCCCCCCAACTTGCTCCGAAATTACCCAAGACATCGCGCTCCTCGTTAGACCCCGCAACATGTATGCATTTGTACCCAATTTCGGGCTATCCGCCTCGCGTACGCAAGCCCCTCTGCAGACGGGCCTCAGCCATGTTTGCGCCACGCCTATAACTTCTTCCACGATGCTCCCCGCGCCCCGTTCTTCCGTGCAAATGAGTATTGGTGGTAGCGGTATCACTCTCCAGACTCTGCGCTATACTCCAAGTACTTCGATCTCAGGAGTGGAGGATAAGGACATCATTTGTTACCAAGTTTGGAAGCAGGTGTTCGGAAATGCCTATGTTATGGAGTCAGAACGTGAGGAAGGATATGTGGCCGAGTCCATGTTCCGTGCCGGTCGCATTTCCCTCAAGGAATTTGTACGTGGCGTAGCCCAAACGTCCACTTACCGTCGTCGCTTTTTTGAGTGCTGTGGTCCATATAGAGCTGTTGAATTGAATATTAAGCATTTGTTAGGCCGTGGCCCCAACTCTCAAGCAGAGGTTTCTGAGCACGTACAGCGGATTGTTAACGAGGGTTATGAGGCTGATATCAATTCGTACATCGACTCTGTAGAGTATGAAATTGCCTTCACGCAAGACTATCTTCCGGAAATGCGCTTCAAGGGTACATACAACTCAAATGAAGAGTTCAACCGCATGTGTACTATGTATTCGTCGCCAGGCACTACCGACAAATCACTTGTTGGTAGAGCCCGCTCGATTGGTATTGAGAACCCTAACCATGTGCTGTCACTAGACGGTGCTGGATATCCGTCGCGATTGGTTTCTAGTGTCGCAATGAATGGCACGTGTGCATTCATTTCTGTGGCGAAGGCTATCCCGAGTCGTCCCGACCTCGAACACGGGCTTGATGGTCAAACCGTCATTCCTGCCCCGGTCATCAACGAAGACGCAGATCCTAGGAGACGTGTCGAAGTCAGTATGGGCAACTATATGTATTTGAAGGAATCTGAAATCGCAGCAATGCAAGCAGAGAAAACAGTCACTGACAAGATTGTCAGCTTTGCAGAGAGGGAGATTTTGGAGGCCAAGGCTCAAATCGCCTTATTGGAAGAGAAGATTTCCGAGCTCACCACTGTTCAGTAGATTCACTTCTTATCATAGGAACATTCCCCCTTGCACAAGATTCCTATGTCTTCAGTTGAGCTTACGCGAGTATTCTTTAACTTCTTAATTCCTAGGGGCTCGCGTTATTGGACAGACAATAGCATGCTTGAGCCTTCGTGCGTAAAGTGTTCAATAGTTGTTTTCAGGCATACATCCCAGTCCTTCCTTTGCTCTTATCCTACTTTAATATCATGTACCAAAGCAACGTATAGACACATACCATACCATTCGTACCGACTACGCTGTTGCTGCACTTCCTCGTGTACAAAATTCTCTCCAGAGAGATCCTCCTATCATCGTCTTTGTGATTTCCTCGCGTGTCATGAACTCTCCCTTCTCAACCTCACTCAAATTCAGGCTTATGTCCTCTTCCGAAAAATCACCCTCAGCAACAAACGGGTGAAACAAAATTCGCTGTCCCGAGCTCCCTGGTCTGGCCGGACAAAACGGCTCGAAAGGCTGTAAAAATTCAAGGTTACGCAAGCCAAGCTCTTCTTCAACCTCTCTTCTTGCTGCCTGCAATGGGTTTTCTACGTAATCCACGACACCAGTTACAAAGGCTGAAGTGCGACCCGGGTATGTCGACTTGTTCATGGAGCGCGTGTGGACAAAGATGCGCCCACGACTCTCCACAAGAACGGCAACTGCACGGAACAGGATGCGATGCTTTTGGGCACGAGTACGAGGTATGTGAGCTACAGTCCAACCTGCCGTTGAATCCACAACCTCCACAAATTCTTCACCTAAAGATAAGTCTATTGGGCAAAGTTGCTTCTCCAGAATGATATCACAACGTTTGGTATCTATACTGACAGATGATGGTTGATAGCCTTTTGTATCGTACAACAAGTTTGCTTCTTTCATCGAAGATATGGTTTCGATGATGGAGGTAGTATGACCCATTTGCAAAGCTCTCTGTTCCAGAGCGGAAAGTAAGAATGAACCGATCCCACGGCCACGAAATAGTTTGTTCAAGTACAATTTCCTGATCTCAATAGTGCCTGGGCTTTCGTTTGGGGCATCATAAAAGCCTGCAGTACCAACAACAGTCGATGTTTTTGTATCTTCGACCACCCAAAATTCACCATTTGCATATGCTCCCTCGACATTGAGGACATCGTTATCAGCAGTATGGGGGTCAAACGGAACACCATACTCATTCAAAACTTCGGAAATAACGGAAATGCAAGCGGAACGATCCTTCTCTTCCCAGGATCGAATGATGAGGTCCTCGTACGGCACACTGAATTTGACGTGCTGTGGTCTAAACTGGATTTTTTTTTCATCTGTGCCCGTCATTGGTAGAGTATTCGTCAACTCGCCTAGAATCGTGGTTTCGGACGTGACGGAGCGGGTCTTCTGGAACTGGTCAAAATTTGCGTCGGTACGAAACAAGGGGGCATAACGAGTGCACTTTTGCTGAATTGAGCGGGTGGACGGGAAAAAAGATGAGGGAGTCGTAAAAGCGCTGCTGGTCCTAAGCGGCATTGTAAAAGCTTGCAAGAACAATCTTCGACACTGTTCGCTAGAGGCAACCCGTGAGCATCATGGCTTATATAAATCTAATTGCTATAGTATTGCAAATGCGTTTCACGTCAAAGTTTGCCCCAAACGAGCCAGTAAAGACGAAACAGGTAACTGCCTACCTTTCTGGACAGGGTGCTTCATCGGGCGCAAATATTTATGTCACCCTATCTGGATGCCAACCAATGTTATCATACAGTGTAGAAGCCACCTCTCATGGCCAAAAGATCGGACATCATCGCTCTAGCTAGACAGGTTCAATATTCGATATTTGATCGTGACATCTGCTTTCTTGATTAAAATTTGCAATACGGTGTTCTTTTCTGGAAGCATTCAGCACTGAAACAGCGCAAGCAATTTCGGACTGGCCAGCTTGGGGAGAGTCAGAGGGTGGAGATTTGCAACGAATGTGTACAATTTTGATATCTCCGTCTGAGGTCAAGTGCATCAGAATAATGACATCTATGTGGAAGAACCGAGGTTTCCTACCCGTTCATATGTCTCGCGAAATTTAGCGGTAAATGGATAATCTACACCTTGTAAACCTTCAAGACTTGGTTCCAATGAATATAGTTCGTTTGCTTGATTGTATTCCGCAGAGAATGGTTCACTTAAGACTGATTGTGGGCGTGACAGAAAGGGGCGTGCGATGATGTATCCCTCAGACGAATACGTAGTTCATTGCTGGAAATGGATATTCCAATTTGTTTCATTGAAACAAGAGATCTATGAGTTGGATTTTTTTGAAAAATCAGTCTACCCTGGTACTTCGCAGTAGTGCGCGAGGCTCTATGAATAGACAATAGGGGATTTGGATATTCTTCGAGACTGCATGGTGAACGTGGTTAGTGGACATTTTCCGAGTCCTGACACTCGCTGAGCATAACACCATACCCAGTAGACCAAAGTGCTGAATCAATAGTACTCCAACAATGCCCCTCCTGTTATTGGAGAGAGAGCTAGCTCGATTTGATTAGAAGCATGTTTGAAATATTCATGTAAACTTTAAGAGCGCTTGCATACGATCATGCAAAACCATTTTAGTGACTGGCTCATACAATGGACAACTGTCCCTCTAATTTCGCCGATGAGGTCAGATTGATCGGGTTTGAGTGGATGCAATCGCCCGGGACGTGCGCTGACACACCTGTAAGCCATATTCCAGATCATAGATTATGAGGTCACCCTTGGCCTCATATGAGGCCGAGAAAATTGGCCAAAAATTACGAAAAAACAGCCTTTGTTCTGGCAGTTCAACTTGAAAACTTTTTTTTGCAACTTTTCTGCGTTTAATGGTGTTCAGGAAGCCATAAAGATAGAAGAACCGATGAAGTTATCCAGCGGCTACAAAGTTTGACTTTCTCACAATGTTCAGCCCTGCCAAACCATGAAACTCGCTGAGACGTCTTTCCGACAAAAAAGTTTTCCATCTCAGAAGAAATTTACATTACTATTAGGGTGGTAAAAAGTGGCCTCATATGAGGTCACTTGTCCGATAGACACTAGCTGAGACCTGCCTGGCTCTGGCTACCAGAATTTCGGTGCATCAGATTCGCGCGCGCCAGCGCGTAAAAGGCACTTGTATCACATTAACAATTCGCATCATATTTTTTGAGAAAGACATGAACACCCCGAAATAAAATAGCTGCGCCGCATGAGCTGTGACCAAGTAAACTCGAGATTCCATGAACCTACCACGGCACTTGCCGTGCGCAAAATTCTCTCCAGAGAGATCCTCCTATCTTCGATGCTATGATTTCCTGGCGTGTCATGAACTCTCCCTTCTCAACCTCATTCAAATTCAGGCATATGTGCTCTTCTAGAAAATCACTCTTAGCAACAAACGGGTGAAACAAAATTCGCTTTCCAGAATCCTTGGTCCACCCGGACAAAATGGCTCGAAGGGTTGTAAATATTCAAGGTTGCACAAGCCAAGCTCTTCTTCAACCTCTCTTCTTGCTGTCTGCAACGGGTTTTCTAGGTATTTCACAACACCAGTTACAAGCACTGAAATGCCATCCGGGTATGTCGACTTGTTCATGGAGCGCGTGTGGACAAAGATGCGCCCACGACTCTCCACAAGAACGGCAACTGCACGGAACAGGATGCGATGCTTTTGGGCACGAGTACGAGGTATGTGAGCTACAGTCCAACCTGCCGTTGAATCCACAACCTCCACAAAGTCTTCACCTATGGATAAGTCGATTGGACGAAGCTGCTTCTCAAAAATAATATCAGCTCGAGGTGCCTCGTTTCCAAATGTAGTTCGATAGCCTTTAGCTAGATACAAATTATTTGCTTCCTCCAGCCATGAGATTGTTTCAATGAAGGCCGTGGTATAACCCATTTGCATCGCTCTCTGCTCGAGAGCAGAAAGCAGGAATGAACCGAGTCCACGGCCACGAAATAGTTTGTTCAAGTAGAATTTCCTAATCGTAATAGCACCTGGCCCTTTTCGGGGAAGAGCCTTGAAGCCGGCAGTACCAACAATGGCCGATGTTTTTGTATCTTCCACAACCCAAAGTTCTCCATGCTTGAATTCCTCCTCCACGTGAAGGATGTCGTTATCCGTAGTAAATGGGTCGAAAGGAACGCCGAGCTCCTTCAATACGATTGCAACAAGCGCAATACAGGCAGTCCGATCCTTGCTTTCCCAGGATCGGATAACCACGTCCTCGTACGGTACACTGAACTTGACATGTTGCGGTCTGATTGAGCAAGATTTATAGTCTGTGTTTGTGAAAGTCGGAGGCGGAGCGTTTGTTTTCTCGCTCAGAGTCATTTGATGGGAAGTGATAGAGCAGGATGTCCGTGGACGATTGAACTTGGCAGGAAGGCGATATAAGTGTGCAGAACGAGAGCACTTTTGCAGAATCGAGGGAGTTTGAGGAATAAGCGATGAGAGATTCACAAACGTGAAGATATCACACCCAGAAGTTTTGGTGTCGTGGAACATTGTGAAGAAGATGACCGACAGCACTCTTGCTGCTAGTACACGGAAAGTGGTGATATACGCTGGGTAAAACTAGGTTCCACAACTCTGTCTTCCATTTCACAAAGGTTGAATTATACAACCTACCACCTGACTGCATGGAAAAGGGTCTTTCATCATCTAGATCTCGTGATGCCACTTTCTCAACTGTTGTTTGCGATCTGTTTTCAAGGCGGTACCCAGATTCTGTTGCACTAGAGCATCTCTCCGGTGTCTAAATGCTAATTGGTTTCGAGAAGATAGGACATTGAATTTTCTTCCCTCATTGGCCATTTCATTAGTTTTCATAACATGCGTAGTACAAAACGCACCTCGCAGTGCATAGCTGTGCAAAAGTTGAGGGGTGTCTTATAATTACTGTCCGCACTGTACTCCGTGTAGAACAAAGCAAGAAGATTAACGGATTCGTTATTTTGGAGCGCCTTCTGTAAAGTATCCACAAAGGTACAGACTGGTAACTTACAATTTCAAACAAGAAAATGAGCCCCCACACACGAGCTTTCCGAAGTCCCCGAAGCATGTAGCGACTGTCTGCAGCCAGGCTGTCCTTGGATATGGACTCTCGAGGTCACCATTTGAAAGTCGTCAGGTGGGACTCAGTTGTGCAAGGTCATCAGCTGCACCGAAACAACACTGAAAACTGGAAAATATATTCAATTAATTTAGTGTAATACTTTTTTCTACTAGATCTCGTAGCTTGTGGTAATTCCTTGCCTCACGTCTCTCATGTGGGACAAGTCGTCTGCATGTACTATGGTCGCAAGTGACCTCCTCTACTACTAGCTATCCACCAAATTTTCGCTGACAGGCAGTTGGTTTCAATTGTTGCAGCTGCGCTGTCTCCTCCTGTTCTATCCCACTCTTTGGGCAACTGCAACGATGCCCACGGCCCATGCTACCGCATTTTGTTTTCATTATGGTGCTTTCCAACGTGTGAGGCAGCGTCAGCCTCGAATATGCGCCCTTCGAGCAAACGCCTCGGACACTTCTAGTAATGGCTCCGTCAATATCTTCAAGTACAAGAGCCAACGTTCTGCCATTTCTATGGATAGAAATGACATTAGCGGCAGGGAAGTGAATGAATTGATGGTGAAAGCAGGTAAATCGGTATGCTTTAAAAACTACAACAAACAACCCCAACTATCACTAGACTTGATTCTCTAACACTTTTGTTGACCACACTTATGCTCAGAAACGAGACGAAGCCAAATGGGATAAAGCACTTGATGGGAGTTTTGCTATTGTGTTTGCGCGATTAATCGAGAATCGCCGACTTGTGGCGTTTGCTAGGGCAACGTCAGATCGCGCATTAAACGGCACAATATGGGATGTCGTGGCAGACCCGATGCTTCCTGATGAGGTAAGTCTATGTCTTCTTTTTGTTCAATACCAATTCCAGTCTCGCAAGCTGACCCAAAACTTTGATTGCACATCAGAACTTGATGAAACGTAACATCGTCAGATTCTTGCTTAAGGAGCTACGAAGGTCAGTTCCGGGTTGTAGCATAGCATTGTTTTCTCCCAACGATGACACATCGTTCTTTGAAGGCCTTGATTTCGTGGCAGATCCGGATGGTATCAAGGGCATGGCATTATTTGATGAATCAAAGGGTTCATTTCTGTAGATTACAAGCATATATCAAGCGCTCTATGAAAGTACCGTGTTCCTATTTACCTATGCACCATCGCGCGGTTCCTTTCCATAGTTTCCAATAGCCCTTGCTGCACTTTCTCTGCGTTCAACCTTGTTGCGATATTCGGGTCGCCTTGTAGAACTACTATCTAACACCGCTTTTTGTCTGGGTGCACGTTGCGTCAATTGCTCAAGGTTTTTCCAGCTCAGTGGTCGTCTCTGTCTTGAGCCGCCCCCATCCCTTCCTTTACTCGACACCCACTCCCCCTGCGAAAGGTCGTTCAACCACATCGAATCTCGTGAACGCGCTTCTTGACGTATGCGTGTATTCTTGCGTGGACCTTCGTCCTTGGGTAAGATGCGACGTACGGCACTATTCTTTGACACGAGAATTCGCGTTAACAGTCTGAGGTAGGCCAGTCGTTCCTTCCCAGAGCCTCCTCCACTCCTTTTCCACGCTTCATCGATACCAACCAGATTGGCTACGCAGAATAGAAACCCTCCATAGCTAGAGACGACAGGATTTAGATCCAAGCCTGGAGAATGTGTGGATAATCTTTTCTCAGACGACATGCTGAGCAGAATAAAAGGAGCATAAGACCCTAGAACGGGGTTGTCGAGTGCTACGACATGGTGCCGCGGGGTAAATGCATCCATTCCAAGCACCTTTACGCTTGCACCTCCCTTCTTGAAAGAAGCAAATCTACCATGAATGATGCACGGTGCAGAAGTGGACACCTTTGTCAATAATTCATATCGCTCTGCGAGAAGGGAGGGAAGCTCAGAGCGCCTCTCAAAATCGAATACAGGTTCATTGAAATCATCCTCAAGCTCGAGAAGAGGCATTGCCACTTCATCCCCAATGTTCGACGAACCGACTATTTCCTTTGCTGTAAAAGGCGCTTCTGATTTCAGTCCAAAGTCAACTATATAAAACCTGCTAGAGGAAGATCGTGGTCGGCGTTGACCAACAAGCTGACCTTTTACGACATCGCCAGGTTGCAATGGGGCGCTCTCGACACTGTTTCGATACAGATCGGCGAAACAAGTTGAAAGGTAACGCTGTTCGAGCCGAACTTTCCTGAGGTGTGCAGTTCTTTGAACAAGACGATACATTGCTGCAAACGCCGAAACGTTAACAAATAAATGATGAGCAGGGTGATCACACGGGCTTCGATGACGGAACCGTGTGCGGTTTGACACAGAAAATGGGTTCCGTTTCAGGGCAATCAGCAGTTCTGCACGACGGCAGAAAAGTGCGTTTAAAAAATTTGTAGAAAGCTCAAAATACGGGGATGATCTATGGCACCAGCGGCTGCAGACGACGCCGACTACTCCTGTTCAACATTTGTGTCAAACTCCATTCAGCCAGAAACATATCCAGAGTTCCCTCCAACTTCACGGGTTCTGGTTTCAGCGACTAACTTATTCGTCATCATATTCGTTTCGTCTTTTGGGCAGAGCCAAGTTTATTTGAGAAAGGGGACCACCCCTCCTAGACAACGTCAGTCCCATCGTGAATCAGATCACTGTTGATGGAGGTACCACCTCATGCCATTATCGCCTTTGGAGCATCTGGTGAACACAAGATAGAGCTTGCTCATCATACTGCCAGTCGCAAGACTTCCACTGTGAGCGGCTCATCAAGTAACGTTGCATTCCGTACGAAGAATACGATATGCAATTGAGCTTCTTAAATATCAGCCGGTGCTACTTCAACAACTACATTCTCTTTCTACAGGATATTGGCATCTACCAATATACCATTACACAAGCAAGTGGTGGGTAATAAGCCTTTACATTATGGTCTATTGTGCGAACAATTACCCTGGTGTATTTGGAAGTTACAATGTCTTTCCATATTGCTCGACGGTATGTATCGAGGACTGACACCCCATGTCAAGCGCAAGAGTTCCTTATGTACAAGTGGCTCACTTACAATTGGTACAAGTTGGCGCTAGTCCACTGTTCAGCGCCCGATGTTGCCATGGGCTTATCCATTTTGTTGCTCAGAGTCTTCGGTTCTCGTTGGGTCATCTGTAGGCCCCAAGTTCTGTTGCCGTGCTTGGGCTTGGGCTGCTGCCTGCGCCTGAGCTTGTACCTGCACAAACATATGTGCATGCGCGTGAGCATGAACTGCTTGCGCATGCTCTCGTTGTGAGTAGACATGGGCGTTCTGAGCCGAGGGGTACAATTGCTGTGATGCCACATGGTGTGACATCTGTTGATATTGTTGCTGCGGATACATGAGCACACTTCCGTTTGCATCCCGCGATACTCGGTACCGGATTGAATGCCGTCATTTCCATGAGGCTGTGGCATGCTAGAAGCAGTCTGATACTGTGATTGCAAGGTAGCTTCCTGTTGTTCGGAGGTAACGGGGGCTGTTGGTCCTGCTGCTGGGTGATCGAGGTGGTTGGTTGACCTGCTGGTGGTAGATGCGCATATTGCATGGACACCTGTTGCTGCTGAGCTTGCTCAAAGTGTCTTTGCTGTTGTTGTTGCGCTAAAACGGCATAATTATTGTAACCAAAATACGGAACGTAGGCCATGGCACGTCCCTGGGTATTAGGATCGTTTGTATCGTAAACTTGTTGAAAAGGCTGATGATGCCCATTTGGATATGGCGCTGCGTCGTAAACATTAGGTACCATGTAGGGCAAGGTGTGTGTTGGAACGGAAGGCGACTGCACATTAGATGGCGGCTGTGATGCTGGTACGTATGGCGAAGTGACTAGAGTGGTCGGCAGGGGCATATTGATCTTGGCCGCAATGAGCTTCTTTGCCTGCTCAACTTGAGATCGGATGCCAGTTATGGTAACCGGACGGGTACCGTCACTCTGAACTGACGAGTCATCCTTGGTGACCTGGATCTTGGCACCAGACTTCAGCTGAAGATCGCGAATTGCTGCACCACGCTTCCCGATAATAAGACCAACTTTCTCGTTTGGGACAGAAAGGTACTCCATAACTGTCGGTTGACCATTCATGGTAGAGTTGGAATGGGGCGGTGCATTGGGGGGGCGGCGTGAGCGAGCTTCCATCACAATTTCGGAGACGAAGCGGTGTGCAGCAGCTATAGCTTCTTCGGAACCGGATATTAAAATGATCTTGTGTCGGATCCAGGAACAGCATCTTCGTCTGGAGTGACCTTGATCTCAGCACCAGATTTATTTGAAGATTGCGAATTGTCTCACCACCTCGACCGATGACAAGTCCAACGCACGAGGTGGGAATATACACTGTTTTGCAGAGTTCTGTTGAGCGAGCAACGTGATCTGGAGCGAAGTTTACGCGTTCTGAGGAGACGGAGCCTGCGTGACTAGAAGGGCGGGACGGGCGGGGACGCTCCACGATATCATTGACGAGCTGGCGTGCGGTCGTATTGAGAGAGACGGTGCCGAATATAGTGAAAAGTTTAAGATCGCCCTGTACAGTGTCATTATGTACTTGGATGGTAGCGCCGGAACGTTCCTGGAGTGATTTGATGACAGCACCGTGACCGCCAATGACCGGCGCCAACTCTGTCTTGCGGAACCCATAGGTAGAAGGTACTTGGTTGGTGTTGCTGCAATAGGTGATGATTGCGATGGTGAGACATGTGTGCGGGGTGATGAGGCGGCGGAAGCGGCAAATGGTGCATTGGGAACATGTGCATGGGAGGAGGTAATGCATATGCGGCGTAAGAGACATATCGGCGAATTGGGTGACCACATTGACCGTGTTTGCCGTGTGGGAGAGACGTGCATGTTCGGCGCTAGGAGTCGATTCCGAGAGAGCGGGGTCGTTGGG
>JALQPE010000095.1:0-43549 GCA_030407315.1 Asparagopsis taxiformis | reverse complement strand
CTACAAGATAACGGAAAAGATCCGGAACTTCAATGCGTCCTTGACGCCGTTCGATGGAACGCACACCCATCGATATACTTCGATTCCTTGCGGAGTACCAAGATGCTTGTTGACTCCTGCGGAGTATCAGAAGGAATTGCAACAAAGTTGCTACGTTATTTCCTTGAAGGAGATGCGCAACGCTTCATCGCGTCCGAATCTCGGAAAAGGAAGTTGCTAAATCAACTGCACCAGCAGATAACTTGGCCACAGGCCGTCCCATGCTTTACTTCTCGTTATGCACGGATACAGTTTTGGGCTGACGCCTACGACGCGGTTACGCGTATAAACAAGAAACTCACGAAGATGAGGCAGAATACGCTGATAGACTGCAAGAGGCCGCACTGTTGTGTGCTAATGTTTTTCTCCGAGAGAGACTTGGTAAACTACTACCTCAAAGGCTACGCCCGGGGGTAAAAGACACCGTTAAGGTGACTGTTGGCCGAGACGGCGAAGACTTCCTTGCGGTACGCAATTTGGCTAAAGGACTCGGAGATTCCTTAAGAGCCCCACAGCCGACACGGCTAAGCCCAAGATGTACCCTAGTAGGAGCTTGCCGAAAGGAAACGCAAAGCGTTATTAGCTACCATGGCTAATGAAGACCTCGGAATGAGGAGAGAAATGTCTACGTCGCAGACGTTACAACCACTGACCGTGGGACCGAACGCGGAGACACCGCCGATGGAGGTACCGCCCCTCACAGAGGAACATGTGAGTCTTGCCGAATCCATGATCCCGAAGGAAGCGGTCAATTGGCGCTGCTCCGGATGCCGGCAACCCGGTCACGTGCTGTACACATGCCCGTACCTCTCCCGTTCCGTGGGAATGTATTTCGCTTTCGCGAACTATGCATACCAGCAAGAGCCGGAACAAGTCATGCGCCGCCAGCAACGGCAATTCGACAGTTCAAGAAGAAGCAGGTCCCTGCTAAAACAGTTCTCCAACGGCAGAAACCGTTTCCGCGAATGGTCGCGTTTGCCGAGGACGACAACGTCGTTGAACAAACAAATCTGGCTTCCGGATTGCAACGGAGTATTGGTCCTTCTCGTTCGGAAGAAACCGCAGTTGATGCTCTAGCATCTTCAGATGAAATATCCGACACTTCGTCGGAAAACTAACCGGGGGAGTGAGGTGTCGCGCTTCCGCCAGGGGGTGGAACAGCTTCGCTGTGGGTGGATATCGCACCATCTACACCTCCACAGGGTGGAACGAAGAAACCAAAACGGTTGAAACCGTCCTACCCAGACACCAACCGGGGATATCCCTTATCCCCCCCTCTCAGCCAAAGGCTGCATGTCTTTGAAGGCAGCCCACTAATGGTTTTAGGTTCTATCGGAATTTCCGAGACACTTCTAACGCCTATGCGTATGGTTATGGACACCGGTTCCGGTCCTTCGGTCGTCCAGAAATCAACCTTACCAAGGGATGGAGGGCCTATGCCGCGCAGACCGGGAATATCCCTCAACTGGCAGACGCCAATGGTAATCCTCTCAGGATAACGGGAAGAATCAAGCTGCTAATACAGCTAGGCCGAAAGCTTCTGGACGCAGAATTCTTTGTAGCCCCTAAGCTGGCAGTACCAGTTATCCTGGGAACAGGTATCATGAACTCGCATGTAGAGGCAATTCGATGCCGCGCTCAGCGCATTGATGTGCATGATGGTGGCTCGATAGCCATACTGCTTATGCAGAATGTGAGTAAAATGAACAACTCTCCTTCTTCTTGCTATGTACATGAGCCAAGCCCTACGCAGGGTACTGATTGGACCACCAGTCCAAACAGGATCCGACTAGCAAGAGAAATCACCCTTCCCCCCATGACCCAAGTAACCGCATCGGTGTCTGTGCTGGGGGCGGACTAAGCCTCCTCGAGGCGAAGGAAAACTTTTCCACCGACAGCGGATCTCAATGCCAAACGGCATTGCCGAAATCATTCCTCGAACAGTCTTCACTGTTATTCTAACGAATTTTGGGTCAGCAGAGAGATACCTCCCGAAGGGGACGGTTGTTGGTATTGCTCGTCGAGCACCCGGCACAGCCGATCGAAAGCTCCCCAGTGAGTTATCCTCTTCCGGTACAAACCGTATCATCAGTCTGACCAACCCGGCGACGGGAACCAAGGAGAAAGAGAATCCGCAATGGCGGGAGGATGTATCCTTGGAACACCTTCAGCAACCGCAGTTGAAGGAGAAAATTATAGCGATGCTATCGCAGCATGAGTCCATGTGGGACGGGTCTCTTGGAGACATTAAAGCAACCGAGCATCGGATCGATGTAATCGAAGGAAGTCGACCTCGTCGACAGCAACCATACCGGATGGGACCCTTGAGAAGGGAGCTAGCAAGTAAGGAGATCATCTCCATGCTAGAGAAAGGGGTCATCGAACCCTCGAATTCTGAGTGGGCTAGCCCAGTTGTCTTGGTACCCAAGAAGGATGGTAAGCTACGCTTTTGCGTTGACTACCGCCGTCTCAACGATATCACAATATCGGACGCTTATCCGTTGCCTCGTATGGACGATTGTATAGACTCCTTAGGAGATGCACGCGTGTTCACCACGCTCGACTGTAACTCGGGTTATTGGCAGATTCCCGTTGCCTCCGAGGATCGGGATAAGACGGCCTTTACGTCGCACCTTGGAACATATCGATTTAAACGATTGCCCTTCGGGCTGAAGAATGCGCCCGCCACGTTCCAACGTGCTATCGATATTATCTTAAGCAGCGTACGCTGGCAAACTTGTCTCATCTATCTTGACGACGTCATCGTCTTCTCACGGAGTGAGGAAGAACACCTTCATCAGGTGGATCAGGTACTCACACTGTTGAGGAAGGCAGGGGTAACC
This sequence comes from Asparagopsis taxiformis, assembly GCA_030407315.1. Classification (NCBI taxonomy): domain Eukaryota; phylum Rhodophyta; class Florideophyceae; order Bonnemaisoniales; family Bonnemaisoniaceae; genus Asparagopsis; species Asparagopsis taxiformis. The sequence continues at coordinate 40,667 of JALQPE010000095.1, read as the reverse complement.
CTAAAACTGGCCAAGTGCCACTTCTTCGAAGCGAAGGTAGATTACCTTGGACATGTGGTTATGCCAGGTAAGCTAGCGGTCGCCCAAACGGCAACGGACGCTATTGCGAAAGCAACTTTTCCGACCACACCTACGCAAATGCGTTCTTTCCTCGGGAGCTGTGGGGTCTTCCGCCGTTTCGTGAAGGGGTACGCGGATATCTCCCACCCCCTCAACGCGATGTTTACTAAGGAAAACCTACCGAGCTTCGGTTCAATGCCTCCAACAGAGGAACAACGCCACGCGTTTGAACAACTCAAGGAATCCTTGGTGCAACCACCAATATTGGCTCTGCCAAGAGTGGGTAAACCCTACATCGTAGACACGGACGCTTCTGCGTATCAGATAGGGTGTGCGCTGTTGCAACAGCAGGATGACGACGGCTATCGTCCTGTAGGATACTGGTCGCGGACCTTAACCAAACCCGAACGGGGATATTCTCCGACAGAGCGCGAGTGTCTCGCTGTAGTATGGGCAGTCACTACCCTCAGACCATACCTTGAGCAAACAAAGTTTGTGGTACGATCCGATCATAACGCGTTGCGTTGGTTGATGAACATCACTGACCCATCCGGGCGCCTTTGCCGTTGGCGACTCCGTCTTTCAGAGTTTGACTACACCATAGTCTATCGCCCCGGTAGGGTTCACCAAGTACCGGACGCGTTATCGCGTGTTGAAACAGAAAGGTTAGACCCACATCCGGTGGATGACGAAATTCCCACGCTCTTCGCGTATGACCTTACCCAGGAAGTACCTGTTACGGAAGAGATGAACCCTTGGTTCTTTGATGTGCTTATCGCGCGGGATTCCACTGACAAGTCCCTAACGGGAATAAACCCATCTGTCCTAACGACACACCCTCAGATAGAGGGTTCCGAACCGATAACACTCAACGAGTGGATTGAGGAGCAACGCTCTGATGACTTTTGTCAACAAATATTGACACGTCAGAAGTCTGACACTGTCTTCTTCGAAGATGACCAAGGTGTCTTGCGACGTAAATCCAATCTGGACAATTCCCACCAAGTGGTGGTACCAAGAACACTCAGGCCCCGCCTGTTGAAGATGTGTCATCACGACGTACTCGCGGGTCACCCCGGACAAAACCGTATGTATGAGACCATGCGTCTCTCTTACTACTGGCCAGCCATGGCTGCGGATATCACCGCTACGGTTGAACGTTGTCAGGCTTGCGCCAAGAACCGCCTCAAGTTGCGTAGACACGCTAATACCTTGAAACTATTCCCAGCTTCAGCACCGCTGGAAGAAGTCTCTATAGACTTATTAGGCCCGTTGCCTAAAACAAAGAAGGGTAACCTTCACCTTTTAGTGATTACCTGTCGCTTCACGAAGCTTACACAGGTTGTACCATTACGCAGTATCACTGCTTACCATGTGGCTGTCGCCTTTTGCACCCACTGGGTTTTCAAGTACGGTCCCCCTAGGACGTTGCTCTCCGATAACGGACCTCAGTTTGCTTCCAAACTTTTTCAGGCTGTTTGCCTGCAACTTGGAACAAAGAACTTGTTCACTACAACCTACCACCCTCAGGCCAACGGTCAGGTAGAACGGTATAACCGTACGTTGTTCAACATGTTACGCAACTACGTAAATGAGAACCAGAATGACTGGGATGTGTACGCACCAGCGTTGACTTACGCGTACAATACGCACGTGCACTGCACGACAGGGACAACACCCTTTGACCTTTTCTTAAGTAGACCTCCGCCACCTTACTCCCTTCATCACTCGACGAGATCACGGCAAAAACCGGACGCTTTCTTGAAACAAGATTTCCTGCAACGGATTGCTCACGCAATTGAGAAGGCCGGTCAACGGCTACAAGCCACGCAAGCGCGTTATAAACGGGACTTTGACCGAAGGATCCGGAAGACCAAACGACTCCTTCAGGAGGGTGACTACGTCTACCTTGACAACCCCGAAGTACGGGAACGAAACAAGCTGACGCCGTTGGCGCAAGGACCTTTTAAGGTTGCTAAAGCCGGTAGGCGTACCGTTCATATTGAACGTGATGGACTTGTAGAACAAGTTAGCCACGACCGCGTGACGTATGCGCCACAACCTGAACAGGAAACAACGCACCCACAGTTACCTTCTAACGGAGCATCCGTACCTGCGGCAAGAACCGACGATCAAACCACCAACACGGTGCCGAGTATGGCAGAAGAACGACTACGTCGTGATACATCTAGCCCGCAGCGCGTACCCCGTCAAACCGGACAACCCCCAGGTCACCCTGTCTCCAAGCCTTTGTCATCCCGCTCCGCGGTTGAAGGTGATTCCGTAACTAACACACCGAGTATCGGTCCGAGACGAACCGTCTTTGAGGAGGGGGCCCAGGCTGACATACGTCGTAATAACGACGCTGCTTCACAGCCGATGTCCACTCAAATTGACCTCGCCGAGGATGAAACTCTTGGCACAAGGCAGGAACCTGCTTCCCAAGACGCCAACAAGACGTTCTCCCGGCTACGCCGATCAACCCAGAAGGCATCAACCGGAACAAGTCCGAAGAAGAATAGTCGCTCTTGTCGACAAACAAGAATACGCCGACCACACGGCATGGAAATATCCAAGAAGCCAATTCGGCTAAGCCGATAAACCCTGCGGGCGACACGGATAACACCGGAAGCAGACGACGCTCGTCGAGCCAAGAAGTTATACCCGAACCGGGAACTGTCTCCCAGAACCTGGAACCACCTGAGGAACAGGAATTCGCCATAGACGACTTGATCGATTATGTCGTCGATGAAGATCATGAGGAATGGTTCCTCGTGAAGTGGTACGGGTACCGTGACCCTACGTGGACGCAACGGCACAACGTGCCAGACGAGCAAATATCTCGGTACGTCCGGAAAGTTGACCGCCAAGCGGGCAAGAAAACGTCTAAACGACGAACGGCCAAAAGGCGCGGTAAGTAGAAACGGCAGAGCTGCCCCACAGCGAAGCTGTTGTACGCAATAGCGTCAGTAGGAACGGCTAGTGATCGCGGCGTCACCGCTAAGAACCACAAGGTTGAGACGGTAAGATCCCACGAACAGCACCCGTCGGGTTGGCCAAATAACAAAAACCGCGAGCGGTAGAAATATGAAGCCAATCGGCGGAGGAAAAATTCCATAAACAACAAAAACATTCCAAATTTTAATGGGAGACATGACAAAGCCGCACACGGCGCATGGATGAACGATCTAACATGAGAGTGAAACGCAAATGCGTATAAGAAGGTAAACCCGGTTGCGGAAGGAAGACGTCTAACGTCGGAAGTTGTCGGAGGGACGGGGTCGCTGATGCGAAGGGTAGGAAGAGGTTGGCCTCAATGACCGATTGGTCGGATGTTGAGCCGTAGAACGACGAGTGTCGCGAGGACGAATGCGTCCAGCATCCCGACGGGAAGTGGTTAAACGAGCCGGTGGGCGAGGATGAGACACAGCAGGAACTGAAGGAACCGATACCGTCGGAGAATTAGTGACCAACTCATCGGACATATCCGGAGACTCCTCCCTCACGGGATCCTGTGCTTCGATGCGCTGAAGCAACGGCGGAGTCGTGTTAGCTGGAGAACAGCGCCGGGCGCGGACATGTCGACCATCGTCGCGCTCAGCGGGAGAACGATCCCGACGACGACCGGATATCCCTCCTCGAGGTTGAATACTAGCTGGAGTCTCCAGGGCGTGTGTTGTATCCCTACCCCGCTCATGCGGTATGCGCCTACGCGCTAAGCGCAATTCTTCCTCAAGCTCTCGGACTCTTGTCACTAGTTCATCGAACGTCTTCTCCCTCGCAGTTAAGTCCTTTTCCAATTTTGACACCTTCTCTTCCGCTAAGCGGCGACCTGTACGCTCTGCGCGATAGCGCGTTACTGCAGCATCCCGTCGCTCGCGACTTTCCTTGTACCGAGTACCCAACGTGACACACGTTAACGCCAAAGTATCCAACGCATTGCGAACGGGGTAACCGTCATCCCGTGGATGAAACACCGACGAAAGTTGGCCATCACCAAGACTATCCGCCAATTGGCGCACATTCGTAACCGATAATAACTGCGCCGCAGACAAACTGGATCCAAGAACATCCGCGCGAGCGGTAGCACGACCGACCGTACCGTCATCCTCTAGTGACTGACCGGATCGACGGTCTGGTGACAGAAACGGCGCTGCCGTAGAAGCCGGAAGACCCGGACGGGTAGAGCGAGAAAGATCCAGTGGGGCTGGTGGAGGGACAACTGCCGGGGGTTCCATCGCTTCGTAAGAAGCTGGCTCTACAGGAGCAGTTGGATGAGGAGAGACGCCGGAATCGGCTGGACGATAATGACCAGCAGGTGTCGAACGCCCAGGGCGTGGAACGTGCATCTCCCGTTCGGGTTTGTACATGTAGTCCTCCAAATCTCCGTCGGAGTAACTTGGCGGGTCGACCGTAAGATAGCCGTCCTCGGCAAATTCACCGTCCCGACGAAACGGAGGAGTCTCAACCACAGTCCCGTCCCGGGTAGTATACGCTGCGGCCTTCGCCGGTTTGAAGGGCAAACTCGGATGCGAGTAAAGGAAGATCTTCTCGGGCGCAACGCCTTCGATTGTACAAGCAATCTCCTCTATACCATCGGTGGTCTTGTAAGAAGCCTCGAGGAGGTCGATGATAACCTTCACATCTACGCTACGCGTCTTCGGTACAACCGGTGATAACGGCATCTCATGGAATGTCTTCCACGTCGTGATAGCCGACTCTGCCAAGTGTTTGGCCAATACCGGGAGGAACCCTCTAGTCTCTACGAGACGAGCCAATTCCAAACCAATCATGAGCTCTCGCTCTAACAGGACATAGTCCAAAAACCGAGGCTTCACCCAAGGACGGGGATCCGCCTCTACCACACTGTGGAAATACAGCATCGCTGGTGTATCCCCAATGGGCAAACACAAGGGCGGTGAGTTCTCGCCTTCCCATCGGGAATCTTCCAACGTCGAATTCAGCTCTGCTGTAGGTACCACCAAGTTCGCAGTGCGATGGTCTATGCTCCGATTAGCTCGGTAACCGAACACTCGGTAGTCAAGTGACGATACTTGCAAACCGGTAGTCCGGGCTAGGTGACGCGCGTGTACACGCATGTGATGTTCCAACATACCGGTATCCGGGCGGGGTGGATACGCAAACCATCTTGACCTAACGATAGGTAAGTCGGGAACGCTCCCTTGATCCGAGTGTGACTCGAACAATCGACGGTTCATCCGCTCAACGTACAAGGCATCGCCTGGGTGAAGAAGAAAGGTGCGGTCGCACAGCAACGTGTGTGGTACACGGAAATGTCGCATCGGCCGACACGACGGCAATTGGGCATAAGCCGACCAGTTGTTATGCAGCGCATGGGTATCACGGTGTTTAACACCTGCCATGAGACGGAGGTCTCGACGCAAGTCGGTAACGTCCTCGCTTAAAAACTCCCGTAGGGGCAGGCGTGCAAAAGGGTAATACTCCCACGGAGCTCTCAAATACCTTGAAAAAGGCAACTCATGTGAGTCAAAGACCATGAGCTCCGAAGCATTCGAAGGATAAAATTCGCCTTCGCGACGCCAATCGGCGGAAGGAGCCGGAACCCGCTTGGGCGATGAATAAGTCGGCGCAGCCGTAACAGCAGGAGCTGGTTTTTGGTACGGATCTACCAACTGACCTTGTCTTCCTTGCGGTTGCACCGTCTCATATCCACCGGACCCATACGCGGCTCGCGTCGAATTGCTGGCAACCAGCCCGCGACCCGCTTCTTCGGCCGCCTTGCGGTTTCGCGCATCGATGATGAATTTCCGATTACGGCTGTATAAGTCCTCGTAAGGATTCTTGGACTTAACCGGCTCAGCCGTAACGGGATTCCGTGTGGACGAGCGAGGGTTCGCATAAGGATCCGGATACTCCGATGGACGGGGAACGATGGAACGGCCTGTGACGGCAGGAGCGGCAGAAGTCGCGGGGGTCGAACTGGGCTGCGAAGCCGCAGCAGCGTCAACGATAATTTCTGCCGCTTCCGGCGTGCGGCGCGAAGGCTGGGGAGTCCCTTGCTTGTCCGATGGCGGTGAACGCGGGGTATCCCGTTGAACTTCAACTTCTTCTACCTCAGGATGAGGGTCGCTTGGGGGCGGAACTACCGAAGGCAGCACAACCGGTTTACCGGGATTGTCTTTACGAGGCGTAACCTCAGGTGAGGGACTCGGCGGACGGTGAGCGGCCGAAGGTGTCTTCGCCTGTTCTTGACCAGTCCCTGTAGAGGGTTTAGCCTGCGAACCGGAATCCGGTGGTTGAGAAGAAGAAGCTGGAACGCCAGCAGCGGAAGCGGAAGGGTTAGTTGTCGGCGTCGCCGGGGTTGGAGTCGAAGGTGCGCGCGACGCCTGATGGCGGGTGGTTTGACGGCGGGAAGCCGCCCGCGTAGAACGTGTTGGCATGTTGCCTGTCGGGCTGTTAATGCGATCGACCATGCTGAGCAACAGCAGTCCTTAAATACTCCACTGGAGTCAGAAGCAACGCAACAGACAAGTCGTACGGTCGCCACAGGCGTGAGGTCTTGCTTGAATCCCGAAGAGACGCCGCGGAAGAACGCAAGGCGGGTATTACCCTTAACGCAAGAAAAATCGCGTATCACGCGCGCAAACCTCAGCGAGGCACAAGACTTGAATCGCCAGGCGAGATCGCTTCGCAAACCGGCAGGACCGGAGGGAGAACAAGGTTGGACAACACGGCAACGCCGGTGAAAGGACGCAAACCTGAAAGGTCGTTACTCAGATGATGAGCGACGCTCGGGAGTGGAACCGTGTGCACGGGTAAATATCAGCCAAATTTTGGCGGTCAAAATTTTTATCCGGTTGGCCGGCCACGGCGGTGGAAATAATTTGGGAATTTAAAATCAGTAGATTTTTGGAATTGTCGGGACGACAATTGGCTTAGGAGGGGGCGATGTCATACCACGCGGTGGTCTGCCCTGGTGGGGTCGTGTCAACATCCTATTGGATGACCCCGGGTCGGGACTGACCAATAGAAACAGCCTCGCTGTATCTCGCCCAAGTAAAGGTAATGGACCCACTGGGACAATTAAAGACCCCACAAGGGGCAAATTTTAACTAAGCTGACTCAGCTAACTTTACACTGTAACACTAACAGTTGGTGATCTCGCGGGCTTCCGCAGTCGCCATAATCAGGGATCTGATTGGTGCACATAAGGATATTTATTCCTAACTGTCTACCTACCCTAACTGTTTGCAGTAACTTAGACTAGTATAAAACGCCTCTGGATTAGCCAGAGTGCTTAACCTTTTAGAGGTAACGTAAACTCACGTGGAATTTACGACTCCACTGAACAGTGTTTGCATCGCTCTTTTCTATCCTTCTAGGACGAATTAGCTTTAGCTATACAGCTCGACGGGTTACGTCTTTCTGCTCCATCAATACGCACTCCGTGCGTGAGCACCCCCAACCTTCACCCGGCTTTACCGGAAGACCATTCGTGGTATACTCGCCATTGGCGGTTGACGCAAGATTCGCTTGCTCTACCACGCTACCGAAACTCGGGACACCTGTAGGGTGGTTTTGCCGCTTTGCGGATTTTCTACCTACTACAAGGGGGGCTGTATCTACTTCGTCACAGCATGTGTCAATGAATGCTGCGATGAAAGGGAACACCATGTCGACATGGTGATAGTCTTTGGCTGCGAGCATGCCGCGTATGCCGTCCTCCGTGAAGAGGCCGTTCAAATTGGTGCCCTTCTCACCCTTGGAGAAGTCGACATGAAGACCGGTGATGGAGTAGTCGCGTTCGATAGCGGACAGAATGCTGTTTGAGCCGGCGAGGATGGATTTTTTCACCTTCTTGAAGGTGCGAGGTGTCCCGGAATGGGAGGCAGTGGTGGTGGTGAGGTCTGGGGAGCTGAGGCGGTGGACAATGCACTGTTTGATGAGCTTTGAGATGCCAAGGTGGAGATTGTGCAGAGGCTCGAAGGAGAAAATGTTGTAGGGGTCTAGCGGACTGTTGGTGGGTAAAAGAGCGGTCGATTCGAGGACAGAGTGTTGTTCGAGGAGGGAGAGAGCTTCGAGCGGAGCAGTTGTATGCTCCTGAGCGCTCTCTTGGCGTGCAGAGCGTGTATCATCGAGGGAGCGGGGCTGGTGTGGCGCGCTGGCTTCAAGTTGAGTGGCGGAGATGTAGCAGCGGTGGCAGGGATGTGTGGTGGTAGTGCTGTTGCGAGTGCATGACAGCTCTTTGGCCTCTGGAAAGTCGCAGCAATAATTGGCTAGGATGGGAAAGCATTGGCGGGCAGTTGCAGTGGAGTCTGTGCAGGGGAACCCGGAAGAGAACGCGGTGGATAGGGACGAAAACACTTTTTCGAGTGCTTTATGAAGAATATCAATTTTGCGAGCGCGACTAGCAGAACTAGAGGTTGTCGGCATTTCATCACCGAACAAGGCGTTGGACGAAGGGTTAACAATGTACGGAAGATACCCGACGATGGTGAGGCCGGTACGGATGCAGTGGCGACGGAGGGGGGCGGAGAAGTTGAGCAGTGTGACGTGTATGGGGTATGCGACGATTGCGGAGCTCTTGAGGCTTGTGCTGCTCTTGTCGGAGTACACTTGGAGGAGGCCGGCAAAGGAGGAAGGTGTGGGATCAGTTTCCTCTGCCCATACGACCTGTGGATCTTCCGAGAGCTGCACGCGCTGTCTAGTAACCTGGTGCAGCGTTTTCGCGAATTCTGTGTGTAGGGGATGAGAAAATATTGCGGTGCCGTCTGGGGCGGTCTGTGGGGAGGGGTGGAAGAGAGTATTTTGGTCGTTAGCCAGTGCTAACTGCCTGCGGAGCATGTCGACTGGGTGGCGGAGGTACAGCTGTGCCGAGTACTTACCAGTTTTGTCTGGAATGATGTGGCTCTTGTAACCTTCGGTGCGGAAATGTGTTTCGACCATGGAAGCGGTAACGTGGCGAAATTCTTCTACGGTGCGAACGGCGCTGTTGAACTTTTCTAGGGAGAATGCGGGGTCTTGTAGGATGGTGATGACTTCGCTCACGCGGCCAGCGCCGGCCTTGTACTCGAGGGTTGTGAGACTGGCGGCGAGGGATTGCACGAGGAGGTCTGCGCGGGAGGGGGTTGAGGTTGGTGGCAGTGGAGCGTCACAGGGTGAGTCGCTGGAGGAAGCACGACCAGATTCTGGGTCTGGGGAGCTGGGTTGCGGGGAATCATGGTCGCCGTTTCGAGCAGGCTCATGAGTGACGGCAGGGACACGAGCGTTGTTGAAATGTTGGGGAGAGGGGTTGAAACGGTAGCGACACGTTCGCTCATGCAGCGCGAGCGCATAAGCATCTACGCAGTAGTAGAAGCACCCTTCATACTTGCATTCCATGTCGAGTTTTGACGCAAAAGGGAGGATTGCGAGCTGAACAGGGGAGACTGTGCCGTCCAGATGCGACCAATTTTATTTTTGTGGTACTTTCGAGACTTGGAATGTAACGTGTTCGTAGTTTTGTGGGTAGTAGTTTTGTGCTCACTCCAGCTGACATCCCAACGGTGGAATTTAACCAAGAGTTCAATCATTTCCAACTGTTACATCACATTGCGTGCTGGCAACGTGTGCATGGAAGGACGAACGACTGCCCTGGGAGATGAATTTTAAATTAATTCATTTGTAATAATAAACTTTTTTATTTCCGAACTTCGTGGAATCTGAATGTGCTTTACAGCGGATATGCCACGGATCATGTAAGGAAAGCAAATGGATTCTCATATATATGATTATATGTTTATATTCGTTGTTCTCGATCCGGATCTCATTGTTCGGGGATTCAGAGACCATGGCTTGGGCCATACTCAATCTCACTGCCGGCGATGATGTCGAGTATGCACAGCAAGACTTAAGCGGACGCTGAACGCTGTCCGGTCGACGCCGCAGGCTCCACTCCGCCCTCATCACCTACTGGGATTCTTTGACCGCCTTTGCTTTGTTTAGTGTAGAGGATGGACGAAGGTACGTGCGCGAATCTTGAGGGTATGCATTGAGGGAAGCGTGGGTTTTGAGTCTGACTATTTCCGTTGATGCGATATTTTTCCTTGGAAGCCTGTTGACTCATGGTGTGTATTGATCGGAGGATGGAAGAGAGGTACGTGAAGTTTTAAAAGTATGGTGCGAGGGAAGGTTGGTTTTGAGTCTGACTGTTGTGGTTGATTCCGATGTTGTGTAGATGATGCAGGAATGTTGATGACGGAAGGTAAGTTTCACTGAGCACCAAGACTTGTTTTGCGAAGATATGGACTGCTGACTTTGATTATTCATTGCAAGGTTTTTGGATCATGGTTTGTATTGTGTGTAGGATGGATGAGAGGTAAGTAAGGGAGTTTCTAGGATATCTGTCGTGGTAAGCGTTGCTTTTGAATCTGACTGTTGGGGTTGATGTTTTGTATGTGATGCAGGAGTGGTGAAGCAGGAACGCCAGGACTCAAGGAGAGTGAAGAAGGGATCTAGGAAGATGGGGAATGAAGCTGTGAGGTGTTTCTGGTATGTGTATATTTTGGGGCATACGATAGAAGTGAGAGTGGGTTTCAAGTGGTGTAAGATTTTGCTGACCATGTTCGTGTTTGATGTCTTGATGATTTAATGGTCTGGGGTGGTGTCGAGGAAAGCGGGATGGAATTGGGAAGGAGCGGATTTTTTGTAATCAAGGTCGTGAGGGTTCTTGAAGTATGTGCGGATGGTGGTGCATGGCGTTCGGATGGTAGGGAGAACGCGATAGTGAGGGAGATGGGTGATCGACGATATGCTGACAGGTATTTTGTATTCCGGCTGGATACGTATTTCATATTCTGGCTGGATACATATTCCGTATTCTGCCTGGATACGTATTCCGTATTCTGCCTGGATACGTATTTCGTATTCTGGCTGGATACGTATTCCGTATTCTGGCTGGATACGTATTTCCTATTCTAACCGGGTATTTATTTCCTATTCTGACCAGATATGTATTCCCTATTCTAGAGAGACGTATTGTATACGAGCAGTTTCGTAAATGACAGAATAAAATACGGTCCGATATGGGCCCTGAATTTACCATCCGCTGTAATTTCTTCCCTCCCGGTTTTCGCTGATATATTGTATACTGAATGTCGGGCCCTAGTATTCCGCCATATGTACTAGAGAAAGTGGATGTCGGGTCCTAGTATTCCGCCATATGTACTAGAGAAAGTGGACGTCCGCATCCAAAAATTTTTTATTTTTTTTGGACGCGGACGTTCATTTGTTCTAGTAAATCTCGGGGCCGACTAGGACCCGTACTAGAGAGACTGGACGTCCGCGTCCACTTCCGAAAACACAGACGCCTTTGTCGCACAACCCCCTCCGGGTAGCGATACCTTCTCTCTTACGAGACTACCCGCCGGGTACCTATAAGGTTCATCTGCTCTACCACTTCCTCTACCGAGGCTCGGGACACCTGTCGAGTGGTTTGCCGCTCTAGCGGATTTTCTACCTGCTACATTGGTCTCTCGACCTAGAACCTTTTACCCTCGGGTACACTACGGTGTTGAAAAGGGGGCCTCAGACAGTACGGTGAGACAGTGATTTTTACTGTCTGAGACAGTAAAAACCACTATGCGGCAAATGAAAATTAATGCCACACTTGGAGACAGTGATTTGCACTGTCTGGCAGACAGTACGGAACACTGTCTGCAGACAGTAAAAAACACTGTCTCACCGTACTGTCTGAGGCAGTGAATGGAGACAGTAAAAATTAATGATTTAGACAATAGTTGGATATGATGTAATCTACTGTACTGGGCAGTGTTGGCGGATAGTGTTTTGTATTGGCCAGGGCAACATGGCCGGATAGTGAAATACGCTGCCTGGGAAAACAGATGGAACCAACACGGTGCACTGTCTCAGATAGGATGAGCGGACAGTGCGCGGCCTTGCTGCAGGCAGCACCTGGAGACAGTAATTTTCACTGTCCTGGGCAGTACCTGGAGACAGTGATTTTCACTGTCCTGGGCAGTACCTGTAGACAGTATTTTGTGCTGTCCTGGGCAGCACCTGTAGACAGTACTTTTCACTGCCCTGGGCAGCACTTGTAGACAGTACTTTGTGCTGCCCTGGGCAGTACCTGTTGACAGTATTTCGTGCTGCCCTGGGCAGCACCTGGAGACAGTATTTCGTGCTGCCCTGGGCAGCACCTGGAGACAATACTTTGTGCTGCCCTGGGCAGTACCTGGAGACAGTAAAAGTAGTGTCCTGATATAGTAAAATTCAGTGTCTGGGAGTGGTGGATGAGATGGAGCGTCGTGCTGTTGTGGGCATCTTTTTGGGGTAGAGGGAGGCAGTTCTAGCGCTATGAGGATGGGGCATGGACGGTATTCATATGGGAATGGACAGAATAGTACGGCTAGGAATTTTTATTTAGTAGTGACTATGAGTTAGAGAGAGGTACAAGCGGTAGGATAGGTAGCAATCTAAGAGGGTGCGATATGGGAAGCTTCACTCTGGATTTGTTTATTTGCGCAGGCTACAGTGAGAGTAAACTATCCCTATGTTAAAACTGCTTCTACTACAACTAATACTATTCTGACGAGTAAAACTAAAACTACTAGAAAAGCCTACAAATCCATCAATTGATTGAGCTGCATGAATGAACTAAGAAAGAAAGAGAAGAAGAGAAAAATGATGTAGGGAAAGGAAACAAGTTAGTGACGTTGAATTGGAGTTGTAAATTGATGGTGATTAGGAGACTAACGTACCATAACGAATACCATTCCATCCCAAATCGAAATATGTACTCACAGGAAGAGCAGAAAAGAAATAGAGAACGAGTAAGAGAGAAAGATGAATGAAAGAAGAAGTGGAAAATTCACCGACTGAAACTCACCGACTGAAAACCTGAGAAAGTAAAAACGAATAGGATACTGGGTTAGTGGCGTGAAATGTGGAAACGTACCATATGATACGTTTCCACATTTCCATCTCCATATCCATCGGAAAAAAATAATCACGCTTTGGAAGCGGTATTGATATCTATAACGCTTCCAAAGCGTAGTTGTTGTTGCTTTGTTGCCGGAGGATACAGAGATGGAAACATGGATTTCAAGAATCTGTCGTTTAAGTAGTACTCTATGGGCGGAAAGGACGTGTAGGAGAACAATAGAGGGATAAATTTGAAACAGAGCGGTGCGATGTGAGGCCCAGTAAAACGATGCCTAGGGTGCGAATTACGCTTAGAAGCACATGATCTGGCAGAACAGTCCCACATGATCGCATCTTCGACCGCATTTTATGGTCTAGAATGACGTCATCACTACAGAAATATAGGAAAAACACTAGCATATGGGGCCTACAGAAAAGGGGGAGGTGAGGAGTAAGAAAAATGGCGCACTTTCCTGGACGAGGAGTCCGCGCTTCCAGTGATGATGTGGATGGTATATATCGATGACGTCATTGCATACTCTGAGCACACTTGGCAGGCAGTCAAAGCGGGCCACGTAGATGGTGGCGGTTAGGAAATAGCAGTGTGGAAGAAATTTTATAATTTTCATGTTGCAAGCGAGCAGTGAATCTGCATTTTAATAAATAAATATATACTAATTTAAGATATCACACCGAGTACGATTAAACGAGAGATCATGTTTTCACCTCGTGAATAGGGCCTAGAATATGGTAGAGTATACAACTAGGAACTACGTGTATGAGAAAATCAGATTCGGTATTAGTGCCTAGAGCATCACCGCGTAATAAACGTAAATGGATACGTCTTTGACAGGTTTGTCTTGAGGGAATGCGATACATGATAGCAAAACCATTTTGAGTAGGTCCAGCCCGGATATAATAGCAATAATTCAGCAGAAAGTAATAAGCATAGGACAAATCATTGTGGTGAACCAGTTCATCTGATCGAATGAAACCCTCGAAAGCTTTCGTAACGGTTGATTGTAGTGGCAGAGAAGTAGCGGAGAAGATTAATTCTCCCTCAGCTAGCGAGACAATCATCACTACTGCCCAGTACAGTTCGCCTGAAATGCAAGGTGACCCTCGCAAAGTGAATGTCACAGGTTGTTCACAAGTGGTTGAAGAAGTCTGCAACGATGGAGCAATTCGTGCGAACAGATTTGGTAGCAGAAAACTCGAAAGGGGTCGGGGATACTGATCATCGCATTGAAGAGCGCATTTTATTCATCCTTGTTGACTTTCATGACGACTTGATAGACAGAAGCAGTCTGAGAACCAAGAACGGGATGTTTACAAACAGTTTCGATGACAAACTGGAATATACGGGGACAAAGGCAATGCATCTTACCAAGGCCGAAGAGGAAAGAGAACGGAGTCCAATGAAAACAAGTCCAAGTTGGATAAGAAGCGAAGAACATAACCCAAGATTGTCTGAACCCGGTATGCCTGATAAAAACAATGAGACTGAGCCTTCCCGGGAAAAGAATAGGTGATTCACTGCAGGGAAACGAACGACTGGAGAAGAAGCACTAATTTTCACTGACGAGCAAGAAAACTCCTTTTCAGATGGCACAATTGCTGAAAAACTATTTGGGAAGTTGCCTTTATGCATTCCTTCCAGCTCGAGAGTGAAGTATTGTATCGCAGGAGATATGAAATACTGAGCTCCTTATGAGCAAGAGAGGAAACGATGGCGGGTGGCACTGGAATAGAACAAGAAGGCGATGAGCGTAATGACGCAGTCGTCTTCGTCTGCAAAATTGAGAGGATCAGGAAGGCTTACAGAGGGGGCAGTTTCGGCTGAGCGCCGACAGAAAAGGCATGGTAACGATCGTAGCGATGACTTTGCTGTGAGGCAACAAATTATTACAGCAGCCACGATTTTTACCCGGGAAAAAACTTTTTGGTAATTTTTTTACCCGGTAAAAACTCTTCGGTCACTGTGATAGCAATGTTTCCTCACAGCAGCCAGGATTTTTTTACCTGGTAAAAATTTCTTGGTGATTTTATACCTGGTAAAAATTCTTGGTGATTTTTTTACCCGGTAAAAATTCTCCAGTCACTGTAATGGCAACGTTTCCTTACAGCAAAGCCATCGTTACGATGACTTTGCTGTAAGGAAACGTTTCATTACAGCAGCCACAATTTTATACCCGGTAAAAAATTCTTCGGCCACTGTAATGGAGACCTTTCCTTACAGCAAAGTCATCGTAACGTTTACTTTGCTGTAAGCATCCCTTGTAAACGGCTTCTGCTGTAAGCGGTTGGGAGTTTAGTCCCTCTCCCATCTTCGGAAGGATAGGAAGGGAAGTGTGAAGTCGGGAACATCGCGAGCGGTTTGTTTGGACGGGTGTTGATGGCTCTGGGGAGCACTCTGCGTTACGCTCAACCGGGTCGGAGCTGGATGCAATACATGGTATGGCAGCAAGAGTGCACAAAATTTGTGCCACCATTTTCTCACGGCAGAGACTCGGACGGCGAAATCCGACCTCGCTGAAAAGAGCTAGAACAGGTCTGGAGTATATCCAAGACCGCTGGAAAGGTACTATCAGAAATTTTCCTGAGCATGCGAGGGGTTTTCCTCACCGAAATCGAGCATAGCAGTTCTGCGACCAAAGCTTACTCATGGAGGAGGTAGGGTGCTGGGTACCACCCCAACCATAGCTACTTACATTTGCAGTGTACTCTAGCGATCTAGTTAGTATTCTACTTCCTCACTGTACAATGATTTTTAGGAAGTTGGATATGCTCTGGGCCTAGCACAGGAGAGGAAGAAGGAAGGGTAGGCATGCAGAAGTATAGAGGCAGTAGTATGTGAAGACTATGGCAGTGGTAGAGAAGTATTTCATGCACCAAAGGGGCGGGCAAAGTGACACTAGAGACGTGGTGCGCAGGGCGAAGGGAGGTGGAGATGATGGAGGACAACAGACATGAGAGCGAGGGTTGAGACCAACGGCTTACAGATGGAGCAGTTTACTAGGGATGCTTACAGCAAAGTCATCGTTACGATGATTTTGCTGTAAGGAAAGGTTTCATTACAGTAGCCATGATTTCTTTACCCGGTAAAAAATTCCTGGTGATTTTTTTACCCGGTAAAATCCTTCGCCCACTGTAATGTTTTCTTTTCTTACAGCAAAGTCATCGTAACGATGACTTTGCTGTAAGCATCCCTGGTAAACTGCCTCAGCTTTAAGCGTCTGGTACCTTGGTGCCTCTCTCACCTTGGGAAGGGTGAGATAGGAATTGTGAAGTCGGGAACATTGTGGAAGGATGGTTTCGACGGCTTCGGGCGGCTTTGAAGAGCAATCTGTGTCTTGTTCAACCGGCCTGAACTACCTAAAAACTTCAGTATTGCGAGAGGAGCACGCAAAATTACAACCGCCATGGTGGTGGGAAAATGCATTTTCTCACGACACAGATTCTGGCGGTCGAAACTCAAACTCGTTAAAATGGACTAGAGTTGGTGTGAACACCTCCAGGACCTCTGGAAAGATACTATCTGCACATTTTTCGAGGCTACAAGCATTTGGTCTCTCCAATATCAAGCATAGATTATCGGTGCGCAAAATCTACTCCTGGTGCTGTGTAGCACATTGACTATACAAAACCGTCCATTTCAAGTTAAAATAATAATAAACTATAGTCTCAAGTCGGTAGGAATCTAGATGTTCACTTTACATCGATGGTTATGAAGTAGGTTAGCCTAGGGTTGAAGGACAGAAGGTAAAGGATAGGATGGTAGGCATGGGGTAAAATGAAGGTGGTGTAAAATGAAGGTGGTGGTATGAGTAGAATATGGAAGTGGTAGACAGGTATTTAATTCACAGGAGGGGCGTGTGAAGTGACACCAGAGGCGCGGTGCTTCACAGGAAGGGAGATTGGAATGATGAAGGAGAACTAGAGACATGAGAGATAGGTTGTTGAGGCATGCTTCTAGCTCTATTATATAACTACATTGCTCCTCAATAGGCTACGCAATCCATTCCAGCAGTTCTAGTAGAAATGGACTATATGAATATTTAATTTCAATATCAGCATTGTGCAGTTGAGCCTCTTCAAGGTCCGAAAACTTGTCCAGAGTACGCTTCCAGGCCACTTGAAGGCATCCAGAACACTTGCACTTCGTTCCGACAAAGTTCAATTTTGGCCATCACATCTCCAGTTGTGGGAGTCTGGTGACCAAAAATCGATGCTTTCTGGAATCCCTACCACGCAAGTCAGCAGCTTTACGGACGCATAAAACACTTTTCCGTACTCCCTAGAGCCACTTCAGCCCTTACGGACCACTTGCACTTCGTTCCGACAAAGTTCAGTTTTGGCCATCACATCTCCAGTTGTGAGAATCTGGCGAGCAAATATTAGTGAACTACGGAAGCTCTACCTCGCAAGCCACCAGCTTTCAGGGCGAATAAAACCGGTTACAGTACTCCCCAGACTCACCCCAGCCCTCCCAGACCACTTGCACTTCGTTCCGACAAAGTTCAATTTTGGCCATCACATCTCCAGTTGTGGGAATCTGGTGACCAAAAATCGATGCATTCTGTCAGCCCTAATGCGCAAGCTAGCAGCTTTACGAACTAATGGAACACCTTTCCGTACTCCCTAGAGCCACTCTAACCCTTACAGACCACTTGCACATCATTCGGACAAAGTTCAATTTTGACCATCACATCTCCAGTTGTGAGAATCTGATGACCAAAAATCGATGAATTCTACCAGCCCTTCCACGCAAGCGAGAAGCTTTGAGTGCAATTAAAACAAGTTTTAGTGCTCCCTAGAACCACCCCAACCCTTTCAGACCACTTTGCAGCCTTTTTCGCGGGGTCCAAAATCGTCTCCTTCTTCTTCCAGAGTGAGAAACATCAGTCCCTCTCATATGCTTACAGAGAAGTTGGTTTACCATGGTTTCTTACAGCAAAGTCATCGTTACGATGACTTTGCTGTAATGTTTTGTTTCCTTACAGCAAAGTCATCGTTACGATGACTTTGCTGTAATGTTTTGTTTTCTTACAGCAAAGTCATCGTAACGATGACTTTGCTGTAAGCAACCGGGGTAAACTGCCTTTGCTGTAAGAAAACTGAATAGCAGTACCGACAGCTTGTCCTGAGAAAGCAAATCCGCCTTAACGATGACTTTGCTGTAAGAAAACAGAGTACTTACAGTTCTGACAGCCTGTCCTGAAGAAGAAAATCCGCCTTAACGATGACTTTGCTGTAAGAAAACAGAGTAATTACAGTTCCGACAGCTTGTCCTGAAAACCCATCCTCCCGCAACAGTTTATAGTCTGTTACCTACCTCAGAGCTCTATTGTCGTTCCCAGTCTGAAGTGTCGTACCACTTGATCATCACTCCTGTACTATATTTGTATAGATAAACACATTAGAATCATCGTTGCTGGACAGCAACGTCTCTGTTTATTGTTGGTGATAACTCGGTACTGAGGGTACAAACGCTGCTGTTCCATAGTTGACAATAAAGTCGTTGCGAACAGATGCATAATCATCAATCATTCCGTAACCGCGCGCTTCACTGCTCTGTAAAAAGGACGTCCTTTTATGTACATTCAACGCGCATTGAATTTCACAATTGTTGTCAGCATGCATGAGAATAGTCGTAGAGTGGAGAGAGCTATCTTACACTTTCAATCTGCAATTTGCATGATGCTTGTAAATGGGGGAGTCTTGAAGTTTGTCAAGGATTTCTAGAATTATACACAACGTCGAAAAGATCAGGGCACATGAGCGCTCAGAATACGACGACAAATTGCCCGCTTCACTGGAGACTTGAAACGAAACCAACGCCGCATGAAGAGCGTTTTGCGATTTTTCAAGGGCATTCTTCGTGATGTACGGTGTAATAATATTCACATAAGTCCCGGCACCTATAGGTGTTACTATAGTAACAACAACGCCTGTAGAATCAGATCCAGAATACAACATCAATCAGTTTCACAATGCCACAATCCATCCAAACGATCCTCATCGGCAGGCAACGAGGATAATTTCATACGCTCTAGCTACACAAAGACAACTGGTGCTACTTGATAGGAAGACTGTTTGCGATGACTTTCATTAAACGTATTCGAAGCCGCAATCCAACACGCCCAACCATCAGCTGCAGCGAAAAATGCCCTTTCATCACTAGCTCTCAAACAAGTCGCTAATAATTGTGAACAGGCGTCCACAACTACATTGCTTTCCGCAGATGCATGTTGCATCAATTGCATGACGGCCGACATGACGGCTGACATGACATATGCGCACATGGTCAACCTGCAAAGATCTTTTGCCGCACTTGTTTCTTACGAGGAGCAAAGCGACATGGAGTATGCGATGGGGCTTGAAAGACAGGGGAAATGGTCACGGTAGTGCCGTCGCGATCCAGTTTATACTTCGAAGTAAGGGGCAACGGGGTGGGCAGGTCTCCAAGCTTGTCCACGTGAGCAGTACGTGCACGCCAGGAATTCCCCCAGCCTCCCATCCAAACCGCCCTTAAGGGCGGTTTGGATGGGAGGCTGCGTCGGGTGTTTTTGCAGTAGTTTTAATAGGGGTCAGTTTCGGAGAGAGATATTTCATCTGCTGGTTTCAAAAAGGTCGTCAGCAGTAATTTGTGGGGCGTCAACTGACGAGAAGGACAGAGGAGGTTGTAGCGATTAGGTGGAAGGATAGGGTGGTTACAAGTTGTCAGATCTAGTTCACAGAGGCCTTTGATGATTGGAACGGCATCAAAGGTGTTGTCATCGTCGTGGTATCACGGTGTAACACTGAGAACAGGTGGGTGTTAGGTGGGTGGCACGTCATGAGAATCGTGGGAAATACTTTTTCCCCATAGACGACGCATTCTGCCCGCAGAACGTGCTCTTCATCTAGTGAAAGAGACTGGGAAGCGAGATTCTGGATGGTCCTTAACCGCGGGATCCTGTTCGTCTAGCATCCTGCCACTGGAAGCGTCCATTCATCAACCATCACTTCGTGGTAGTTCTGAACTTGCTCGTTCGCTGCCGTGACCAGTCGGTGTGGGTGAGATGGACGGCGCCTTCGCGGTCGATTCCACGAAGCCATGCGCGGAGACGGGTGTGACGCTCGCGGGCGGCCGCTCGATAGGGAAGGTCAAGGGTGGAGGTGGTGCGTGCGACGGAGCTCAGTCGCTCCCTATAGGGAGGCCCAGGCTGCGGAGTCGAAGCGATCGGGATTTACAGGCGAAGAGAGATAATATGGAGGACGAAGCAGACGGGTCGGGGTCGAGGAGAACAGCAACAAGTGTTTTGGGCTGTCAGCAAGCAGACAAGGCCAGTTGGGGCAGCACAACGAGAGATGAACGTTCATTTTTGCCAAATCAGTGCATATGGCGCCACGTGTTACACATCGCATTTTCTATATTTTCAAGTCTTTTTCACTATGATGCGTCCCTCGTAATGTGTCGGAACGTCGGTGCATGCTCTTCAACATCTCCCGCCATGGCGGGTATCGTGCACGATATCCACAAGATGATGTTTCGCTATCCTCCCCCTCGCATTCATCTATGTATGGATGCCGTTTCTCGACATGGCTGCTACTAGTAGCATAGTATGCGATTATGAGCGATTGGCAGAGGCAATGGGAAATCCACAGCGACAACTGTCCACTCACTGGAGCACAGTATCTTGCTCATTACCTTTTCCTCTCGCCCCTCTTTAACAACTTTTCCACTCCCTGATCTCTCCCTATCTCCACAAGCGCTCAGATTTTTCGAATCCCTGAGGCGTAGAAACGCCGTTCCACAGCGCGTAGATCTCGTCAATTTGGGCCGCATTCTAGTTAATCTTGTTCTGCGTGGAAACCCAAAACTTGTACCCAGTGCCTCTCTTGCGTGTGGTGAAGATATAACTGTGGAGACTCTAAGGTGTGCATCTCCCTACAATAAATATTTGGCTATGGTGGTGGAGACATTGCTCAATGCTGGCGCTCCAGCTTCGCAGCTCACAATTAATCAAGTGCTTTCTTTCTTTGGGCTTCAAATAGCCTGTGAATTGGGCAACGTTTGGGCACACTGCGACTCACAGGAGAATAATCTTTTTGTTGGGTTTGATTCCATTCGCATGTTCCGCCTCATGTCACTGCTGGCCAGCAGCAGCTACAGGTATCTAATGCTATTTCACAAGATAATACCCTTAGTACTTTTGATACCAATTAGACGAACGGAACATACGTTTTACTGGCTTCTGCGTTTTGACGAGATGGAAAGTCCACCGAACTCGCTATGATCTTCGCGAGATTGAGTTTGCGGAAGAGAATGTTGTACAGATTATGCGATTGTTGAGGCAACTTTTGATAAGCTTTTGTCACTGAGTATGGCATGTACATGTAAAAAACAATCAACGCCATGTACGATGTGACTCGTGTGCGCTTCTACACGGATAAAGGTTTTGCCTCACAATGTATACATTCTGTAGATCGCGTGTTGAGCGATTTGCATCAGCTTACTTCCTCTACTCCATGGCCTGGAATCCAATTTTATGTTCATGTCTCGCCCTCTTTCATTATATCCTAATCATGCCCATACAACCTGAGCAACTATAATACCATGCTTGAGAAGCAGACACAAACGAATCTAAGGATAGCTAATTTTATTCCTTTGACATGACCCATGTTCACAAATGGCATGCAATCGTCTACTAGCTAAGATCATATTACTTAGTGATTCTAACAAACTTCCAAACCTACTATCGAAGTGAACTACAGAAAGCTATAGGTCCACAGTAACCGATATTACCTGTAAAGCATATTTCAAAGGAAGACGTGCCTGGTATGCAACAGATCTAAAAAACTTCTCACACATCATTCCATTCAATTATTTTCCACCAATACCCATCAGGTGTATTGAAACTGAATGATTTCTTCCCAGACTCATCTCCCATCACTCCACTAATCCCACTAGCACCACTCCCACTCACGTTTCCATGATACTCTCCAATGTCCCTCACACGTAGCGTAACCCGTCATCCCCTTACTTCCAGGATTGGACAAAGCAGTGACGTCTGGGAGTCACTGGGACACCATCTGAGAGGTAGGAGTCTCCCCGACCGGCCGGAACCGGTACTGTGACTAATATGAACCACATGGGGGTCATCGTAGTCGACTTTGTACAGCTCATCACCATCCTTTCGCTTAGTATCGAGCATAGCTTGTGAAGCTCTAGGAAACTTACTTGAATTACATACATTTTTCAGTTCTAATGTCTTTTCATAAAAGCGAGGCTCTTCTTCGACAGTAGCCACGAGACCGAAATGGGTGAATTGACTCGTGGGAAAGCGAGCAGGCGTATCACTATTTCCGTATCTAGTCACATCATAGTCATGTCGTTGAAATAACACGTGTGAGATTAATGATGTGACGAGTAAAGAATCATTTACAAACGGAGTAGGGTGCTCAAATGGCTCGAAAGTTGTTAGATCCGGTTCGTAAATGACACCATCAATCGAATCAACAAAAAAATACCCTTCCATTTCACTTTGTTTATTCCCTTCATCCCGTCAAACTCCACCGTTTCTACTTCCCCATCAACACTCTGTGCATTGCTTGCATGCATCGCTACATTGAATATATCCGACGTCAACGAAGCACCCAATCGTCTTCCTATGGCACACAGTGGACCTACAGGTACACCATTTTCCTTTCCTTCACCCCATTTCCAGATGTGCTAGATTTCTTGACCTAACTTTGAGTTGTTCTATGCTTCACCACTTCATTTTGCATTTCCTTTGTTATTCTGACGTCTCGCGCACAATTTACACAACATGGACTCATTGTAATATTATCCCGTGGCCGACATGGACTCCACTGACGATTCATTCTCTCTATAACGTTCCAATCCAACCAATTGCTTACAATCCCTGTAGTGCCATTCCTCATTTCCAGTCTCAACCTTTCACTGGTCACTAACCCATCAAACTCATACACTTCTCAGCACTTTTTTCCCGTCACAGTCTTAAAACTCCCTTCATTTCCGTTAAATATACTTTGCTCATCAGTCCCCAACACCCTCCTGCGCTGCTGATTTCCCGCTTCCATTGTTAGTATGGTCTCCACTATGGTAGAGTTGGACCATAAGATCTGCAGAGCCACGGCTCTCAAACATGTCGCCGATAATTGCGAGCAGAATTCTACAACCACGTTGCTTTCCGCAGATGCATGATGCATCAATTCGTCGGTATTCGCTTCGGATAGGTCACACGAATCTTCTGTAATCACATGATGATAGGCATCCTAGGATGCCTAGCTAGTCTGATGATTCCTGCGAAGCTTGGAAAGCCGAGTTGAGTTGGGTCCAAATCATGGGAAGGAGCTGACGGGAAGTTTGCGAATAACCGACAACCTCATACATCGCGGAGGCAGCATATTCGGCATTTTCGGGTACCAATCGTGGCGATGAGAGTCGGAAGAAATGCCGAGTCGCTCAAGTAGGCCTGCCAGGCTTAAGCCTGTGCAATTGCAAACAAGTTAGAACGTCACGCGCATTATGCAACACCGCACGGTTGCAACCGTGATCATGATCAACCCGTCTCGAGACCACAGCATAAGCAATTTTTTGAAAAACCAGTAAATTTTATGGTCTGGACCATTAGAAATTAGTGGAATGGCAAACCATCAAAAAAATCCCAGAAATTACCGGCGCCGTGCCATAGATAAGTAGTGAAATACCGTAAAGAATGTAATGGAATGGAACTGCGCCGTGGGAGTGGGTGTAAGCACCGTGACAGGTGGAATTTTCCAGTACTGTACGGAAAAATAACATTGGAAAGGACAAAGACACGTCGCGTTGGTCATGACAGTGACCAGAGGTGGCATATTCCATTATTTTTAGAAATTCTATGCTGGAATGATGGAACGGCGGAACCATATGTATGACAGTACCATGATGGACTGGAACCATGATCTTTGATGGTCACTCCAGTCTGTGCAATGGATGGCAGCCGTAGCAGTGCAAGGACGGTAGAGAGATGGACTGGTACTGACTGTTCCCATGTGATATCCACTTAGATGAAGTCACATTTTGGATGTCCATGAGGAATATGATATCATATGGAAGAGGAGAAATGCAAAGTGTATGGCTTTAACTATCCTATCTCGATATGGTCATTGTTTTATCATAGATAGGGTATGGTCGAAAGAATGGAACCATCTACATTGATTTTTAGCACAGATAATACGGCTTGGTTACTATTTTAGTCGCTAAAGTCTGTAATCAAGCCACTCCCCTATACACGGGATTGACCCGAATAGTGATTTTCGCCCTGGTTTTAAGCGTTAGTAGTAACATAAACGCAGTAGTAGTGTAGTTGACAACTTTTGTGGCAGTGGGGAACATTGTAGTGATTTCGTATCATACGGTAAAAATGCAAAATTGGACGTTACGGATATGGGTGAGTAGTATTGAAGAAGTCAACGAAGACTTTTCCTAAACAGAATTGCAAATTGTGGGCTCTAGTATCTTTATTTGGTGGAGGAACTATGATCAGGCGGGAATCATTGCGAATTAGGCGCCAGAGCGAAAAAGCAATAGCGTGTCGGGAGCGTGAACGAGCTGCAGCTGTTGATGCACTTCCGTCTGTCGGCACCCAAATAGAGGTATGGTTCCAGGTGGGGGACGACTCAATGTGGTGGAAGGCTGTGGTAGTGGTAGTGGAAATGAAACTTCCCGAGCAGTATCCTATTTGCTCGGGTAAACCATCAGTGGGTGACCGCATCGATGTGGACAGAGGAGATGGCGTGTACACGCCCGGAGTGGTGGAGCAGCAGGGTCAGGATTTGGATACTGCAATTGTGAAGTTGACGACGGAGGAAAAGGATATTGCAGTAACGGAAGTGTCAAAGTGGCGGTATTCGGATTCTGTGCAGCCAAGGCATGATGAAATAGTGGTTGCAGAAGGCAGATTGTTATACGATGCAATTCCTGAAAGGAATTACCCTTGCGTCTCCTATGAATACGTAAAATTTGTGCTGGGAAGTAAGTTGATGTCCGGGGGTCAGCCACCAACACCGTGGCGAAGGAGCAACGGAGAGGTTGTGGACTATGAAGAGGCCGGAGTGGAACATCATGTCGAATCGGATGGTGAATCTGAAGCGATGTCCCCGCAAAAGAAGAAGCGAAAAGTGGAATCGGTACTTGATTCCAACACATACAGTGGCATGGAGAAGAGGATGAGAACACTAGAAAGTATTATTCTTTCTGGAAGTGGTGGCGATCATCGGATGGTTTACGATGGGAAAGTTCCAATAGAACCTGCACTCACGTCCACTGGACCGGTTCTATTGATGCTTTTGCGCCGCTCAGTCGAGAAAGCTGTAGAACAGGCAAACAGAGTTACGTTGTCAAACTCCGGGACGGATTTTCCGCATAGTGAGGTGGATGGTGCATGTACCAGTGGGACAGTTGTGAGTGGTCCAGTGCATATTCCTGCTTCATTGAGCACAACCGTATTCCGGGAAATGTTGAAGGGAACAACAGAGTTGTATGCAGGATGTTATTACAAAGTTTACCCTGGGCTTCATGAGGCAGTGAGCGGAACTGGTGCTGAAGCTGTGAACATTACATGTTCCAGTTTTGCAGCAGTATCGGACTTGTTAGGATTACCTCACCCGTGGCGAATGGAGTCATTGCTGCACAGACGAAAGCCTGGAGCGGCAGTGGAAGAGGAAGAAGGGGGAGTGATTAGCGGAAATCGGCCTAGGAGGCCATTGTTCTTGCGCTTGCTTGGTGCATTGTTGTGCACAGAAACGACGAACGGAGATCCATCATCTGTTGCAATTGGCAGTAGCTCGTTCTGCGTATCCGGAGCAAAATCGAACACGTGGTGCCTAGTGCGCAAGAATAGTTCTGCGGTCCAAGGTCAATATGTGCATGGCATGGAGCTGAAAAAATGCCCATCGATTTGTGCCGTACATAGGAGGCCTGACGGGGATGCGAGTCGGGAAGGGTGGAAAGGTGACGGGAAGAAGAGTTTTCGTATAGAATGGCAACCGATAACGCATAAGAAAAGGGGACAGACAGGGGATGTTTTGTGGGAACATTTCGAATTCATATACCCTACGTCGTATTCCGAGGTTTTGGCGAACCATGGCGAATAGACAAGTTGATATCGGAAGATCTAGTCAAAGACGTGGTGGGGTATAACTTTTCAGACAAAAGGGCAGAGGAGTACATAAAATGATACCAGTAGTGAAATGAATAAAGCAAAAACGGTTCTACCAGGCTAATAGACACACATGTATACTGAGAACTAGAGGCAAACAATGCCAGTTACGTAGGCAAAGATAGCAGAACAGTAAACAGAAATCTACACATCAATTAAAGAAATACCAAGTTCATCATCTTCCTCTAGAGGTACACAATGAAAATTAGATGCTACCCTGGCTGTTGGGTTTTCGTAGGATTGTTCCATCTGTGTGGCATTAGAATCGAACCGCACCGACATGTATTCCTCTGCAGTGATGTTTCTCTTCTTCCTAATAATACCTAGAAGGCAATCACCCCCCATGAGGTAGTCACGGAGGTCGATGTGACCCCATGTAACACGCAGAGGGAAACCATCATTCCCGAAATTACCGGTAGGCGCCATTGTAAGGGCTGTGGTGAATAACCCGTGCAGGCAAATTGCAATGCGATAACATGCCTGAATTGAATGGGGTTCGTGACAGAGCATCTCGAGTTGTGTGCATTGGCAGAAACTACACAACAATATCATAGCTAATGTAAGAAAAGAAAAAGAACAGACGGCCAATCTCTCAACCGGGGCCTTTGTACCTGCATTGCAGGAGCCGTCTACGGCGCCGCTAACCTGAACTTTGTAAGTAACCTGAATGTGAAGCTCAGGTCGACTCAAAATAAAATCCGAGAAGATATCATCATTTTTGGAATAGACAGCTTGAGACTCATCCCCTGTGCCGTAAGCTTTCGAAGTTATCGGAATTTTTTCAGATGGACACATATCCAATGCAGAAATGTCATTGTCAGGCGAAAGAGAAACTTTAGCCTGCATATCTCGATGGATGAGGAAGAATGCATGTTTGACTAATTCCATTTTCATCTGCTTCCGGGAAGTATTGAAAAACTGTGTGAGCTGCCGCAGTGCCGAAGTAACGATCGGAATGGACTGTAAGTCCGAAGGAGGAAGATTAGATACACAAGAAGACGAAGATGAGGAAGAACCAGTACGGCGCTGTTCTCCTTTAGAACCCGAGAGTCGGCGACGTTTCGAATAATTGATTGGTAGAGTTGTGGACTGTGGCGCAGGTCGATCTGTTTCCGTTGGCATCGAAATATCCATGGCATGGAAAAGAGCCCGCTGCGAAATCTGCAACCAAGCAGGCTTATTGATTGGCACGATGGTTGCATTGCGAAGTGCGTAGTCACGAGAAATGGTATTGCTGTTCAGGTCATCCTCCTCCCCAGGGTCAAGGGTACCAGAATTCCTCGTCGCCGAATCCTTCCATCGCACAATTCTGTCATTTGCCATAGAAATAAACGCAGTTCCGACAATAGCACGTTTCAGGAACACATGCTTTTTCCCTACAGCTGTTCCAATTAGGGATTTCTTGGACTGCCTGACCTCAGAATTAGAACTGGATGTCTGAGAGAAGGAAAGGGAATCCAGAAGCAAAGTAGTGCAGGAATCTTCATTTGAACACGGTACAGATGTTGCACAGAACGAGTTTGGGGTAACAGAGGTTTTGATGAACTCTGCAATGGTTCGAAACGCGACGAACCTGGATGTCACAAGTCTGTTGTTGAAAAGAGAGGACACCAGAGTGGTAACTTGTGCTGATTTTCTTGAACGCTCTTCCAGAACCACAGGTGGAACAACGTTTGTACCAGCTGCAGCAGAGGCCATATACCGAATGCAGGCTAGTTCCATTTGAACAGATGAAAGAGAATCGCGGAGGTACTGTTCAAGGTAGGCAAACCGTTCCTCAAACTGCGCAAACCTGGTTAAGGATAGTTCGTCTCTCATGTCAGCCTGGAATAAGGAGATCTTCACAGATATGTTTCGTAACGTCAGAGCTACTGGGATCAGGTATTCCAAGATGAAGAGTTATCCAGTAGAATGGTGGTAAAGGTAATTTGTTTAAGTTCGGAACTTGTCCGTTTATTGAAGAAGGGAAGGAAAGGGGAGAGATCGAAACGTTACAAATGCTACGTGTTGTAACCGACCTATTCAATTTGTAGAAGTAGGAAGAGATAAAGGAGGCTGTGGAACCGTTACGAATGCACCGTGCCGTAACGGTCGTAGATCTAAATAAATGGTGTGGTACAATAACTGTTTAAATTATGCATAATTTCGGACGGGAAAATTACTCGAGTAAAAAGAGATCTAGACCTGAACATTAGGTAGATCAGGTCCTCGTCCTGTTCACGGGAAAGAAATGCACCTAATCATCGCGGATGTTAGAGGGAATGAGGAGATAGAACATACTTTGCCTATTTTACTATTTGCGGGGTAATGGGAAGCAGGGAGAACATGATGTAGGTGTGAAAAACGCCAATGCGTTCCTGTTTAAACTGAGAAGTAGTCATTACCATATTCTATGAACAGCTCGGAGCCAGCAGAGATCGGCACGTTGGCAGTAACACAGACAACTTGATAGTTTGAGACAGTATTCTCGTCGAGGAGCTCTTGAACGGGAGACGAGAAACTAACGTTAGCTGCGCGTGAAGGACGTTCAGTTCCCTCAGCTGGATCCACAAAGTTGGGGTCATTGATTTTCGAAGCGACACAGTACTCGAAAGGGACGACAAATATGGGGCTTCCAGCATTAGAAGGAAGCAAACAAGATATATTCGAATCCTTGATTTGAAGAGCGTAGCTTCTGAAGCGCTCCACGGTAAATGCGGTGGGACCTGTTCCAAACGTCTTGCCTTTTGATTTATAGAGATCTCTGTAAACCAATGAACCGAAATAAAATCCAACAATGTCACCAGGGTCGATCTGGCCTCTGGCAAAAAGACCGTCACCAGCCCCCGGAATAGTTGAGGGCGCGACGTACACGTTGTGTGCCATGGCATCAATGGAAAGCAGAAGATTGTTGTCAATGGTGGACAGCATGCCGAGAAGTGATTGAGGCCATTTGTGAACTGGAAGGTCGCCCAGTTGTTTGTATTGGTCTGGGATACCCCACATGCTAGTGAGGAAACTGACGAGGTGGGGCGGAAGTCGCGTAGCAACTGGCAAACCTGAGGTAGGCTTTGAAACCGTACCCTCCTCGGAAACCGGTAGATGTGATGAGGCGAGTTGTTGTAGCGAAGGATTGGAGAGCTGAGCAAAATTACCAATTGCTACTTGACGCAGAAATGCAGTATGAACTCTCGGAAGAGATAATTCAAAGCAATCTTTGTACTTTTCACAACCGACAAACCGCCTATACTGACCGTGGCGCATGTTAAGGCAAGCGACTGCAGTGGAGAATGTTCCTGCGAACAAGTCGACAACCAAATCTCCCTGGTGTGAAAATCGCCCAATTAGTTCCTGCAACAAACCAACGAGCTTCTGCTCCGGGCGCAGTACCTTGTTCTTCTGTTCCGTTTGGTCGAAATATTTGACAGTCTCTGAAGGCGATATCCTTGGAATGTTGTCGATAATATTTGTCCATGCTCGGAATCTGGTTGGGATGTAACCGGCATTTTTATAGTTCACCATCGCCCATCCTTTTCTTCCCTTTCCGAGCTTTGTAGCATGTACAACCAGCTCAGACATATTCATTAAACTGGTCGTAAATCTATATGGCGGAGAAGTGAAATGCGTTGGGCTCCGAATACAGAAGATAGGCTGTGAATCAACTGAAAACATGGGAGTGTTCGTAGAAGTCTTGACCTTTCGGAGTTCGTAAACCCAGTTGTAGAAAAGGGCAGCAGATGTGAAGATGAGAACATGACCACCCTGTCGTGTTACCTTTGCGATAGTTGCCACTGTGTCCACGATTTCTTGTTGGCGGAGAATGTCATACGCTGAATTCTCTCTCCCAGCTGTTCGTCTCGAATTATACGGTGGATCTGTGAGAACCAATTGGGCACCCTCTACAAGCTCCGGTTTTGCAGGAATATCAATGCGTTCATAGGTCTCAAGAAGATCTCTGAAACTGCAATTGAGTGTGTGTAGGCAAGAAGCCTTCATGTTTTGTAGGTTTGCTGGAATTGAAACAGGGTCTCCGAGACGCATAGATTCGATGTCTAAGGACTCGGCAGTACTTGTGTCTGATGGCCTTCTATGAGCGCTCACCGGCTCAGAAGTGCGAGCTGACTTTGCAGGAACATCAGTTTCATTACTGTTGTCCAGTCGCTTCCGTTTGACACCTGTATCCGTGATTTGTTCAATGGATGGTGACGCAGGAACGGGAGCGAAAGATGTATCAGCTTCTCCAAAAAGCTCCTCGTTTGGTTCAGGAGTCGATTGTGGTAGTTCAGAGTTTCTGAAGGCCGTGAGCTGCCTCTCGACGTTTTGAAGGCCAGGAATAGAAGTGAACCTCCCAGAATCAGTTTCTATAAAATCTTCCTGTGCTTCGAATGCGCAAAGAAACGCGTTTTGTTTCGGAGAAGAAACGGTCTGGTCAAATAGTTTTCGATCCTTAGTAATATCTGTAATGTGTGCCCAGAAGGAGGAGGCGCAGAGGCGCATCTGAGCGTCTTGGAGGACGGAGCGATGAACTGCTCGATGGGATATACTTTTGGCATGCTGCAAATTTCGCACAGCCCCTCTGCCATGCAATAACGTCTTTAGCTCTCGAAGAGGAGAGAACCCCCTTTCCTCTGAGTCTAGCACATGGTACTTGAACATGCGCTGATCATAAAGAAGATAAGGTTGGAGAAGTTCCTCGGCCGTTGAAACATCCAGTGCACGAGCCAGTGTATCCCATGCCTTCACGACCACATGAATAGCGTAGCCGAGGCGCTGAGCGGAAGCAGGAGATTCCTTTCTGATCAATACAGTTCGATTAGACGAGGACCTTGTTCTCGGCCTCACCGGGGTGTCTTTTAAATCTCTTTCCATTTGTAGCATAGCCATGAGAAATATAATCTTCTCGAAAGCGGAAGAAACTCTTGGAGTAGCCCAGTTTCCATGGTCCGTAGTTCGTAGCTGGGTATGTGCAACAAAGAATTGGCAAGCCAGAGTCTGCCGCACGAATGATTCACGACCAATTGAAGACCGAGACGCCGTGTGCACTGAGTGGAAATACTGTGCAACGGGAAGAGGTTCCGAACCTTGGCTGTGGAGGCTTTGGCTGGATGGTAAATTTGTGGTTGTTCTGTGCTCTTCTACAACGAACACTGGCGTGAAGAGAGACATTGATAAGTCTTGTAAGGAACAACTGGTCAGGAACATATCCCAAACCCTCGTGTCTACGTCGTTAGACCCCTCATCGCATTCCGAAGACGAGAAAGTGCGGAGGGACTGGACGATATTGAAGGTATGACGATGGTAGGCCTTCCCAAACCAATCTTCCATGACAGCGACTGCCGCAGGCGGAAGCTTTGATTGGAACATGGCCTTGACAGCAGCTCGAAATCCTGGGAGGGTGCGATGTGCAAGGGGAACGTTATCCTCATTCCTCTCCCGATCATGCCAGTAGTCACGAAGGTATGCAAGTATGGCAACTGATTCAGTGAAGGGAACCCGTCTTTCTCTCCTGAGGATGTGATAAACAATAGAGATCAGTGTGTGTGGCTCTGAAGAGATAGACTCGTAGCTCATGCGTACTAAAAACCGTGAAGTTTTCGTGCGGGGGCGCGACCAGATCTCTTCACAGACGTCCATGCCTCCGACAAGGGTGACATCACCATTTTCAGTGATAGATCCGTAAAGATGGAGTGCATCAAAGTCCAGAGACACTCGGGAAGAAATGTCTGAAGCTGCAGTACCAAAACCTTCAATTGCTGGTATAGAAACAACACGAGCTGGATCTACCCATATGATAGTTCCGTCTCCATACAAGTCCCCTGGATTGGTGGGGCCACGCTCGCTTGCAGAGATAACAGCCCCATGTTTCATTGTATCAACCATCGCGCCTTGAATATAGCAATAGAAGAGGAAAAGAAGAAGGCAGAATCCGAAATGAGGTCGATGCGTCGGTGGCAGCGGAGGTGCTGGTAAGAAAAGGACCGCAAATTTGAAATCGTAATTTGTGCATTCCTCGGAACAATCTGTAAAGTGCTATGGAGAGGTCGCGAGGACATGCATGTCAGCACCTGACATTACAAGGGTTGTCCATGAAACTATGAGAATCCGAACTGAACGGTTGGAAGTATCGTATTAGTGAAATCGGGGTCTACTGCGGAGGACTCTAAGCTGGCTAATACACTGCTTCCACCCGTTCACACCTCATTCACTGTCTATTCAAAATACAATTTTCGTGGAAGACATCCCACACCCCTTCTAGAACGGTTCTCATGATATTAATACCGGAGCGGATCGATGGAATTGAGCGTGAAGGGGCGCACGTCTCGAATTATAGCGCTATAATTCGAGACGTGCCACTTGTGGTAAATTGCGCGCGCAATTTCCCACAAGTGGCAATGGGTCGGGCAGCAGCGAACGAACGCGAACAGGCGATTTCGGAGATGATAAAATTTGGTAATTTTTCGGGCTCCAAAAATTACTCGAGTAAAAACTGATCTAGTCTTTGTCGGGAGCTAGATCAGTTTTTACTCGAGTAATTTCTGGAGCCCAAAAAATTACCAAATTTTATCATCCACGGAAAGGCGCTGTGGAGGTGTTCTGGTCGTTGGTAGCAGTGCCAAGGCACACCTACGGAGTGGTATGGAAGGTCCCCAACCTTTGTTCTAGCTCACTTCGGCCCAGCTTTCAAAAAATGGTATAACAGTAAATGATAACCGGACGGGCACACAAAGACGCGGAGTGAGGTGTATTGAGGTCGGTTCAGATAGGTAGATGAAGACGTAGAGAGTGGTGGAGTGGGTTTGGTGGCGAGCAGAAAGGCTGCCATGGTGGTCCGAACGGACGATTTGGGAGATGATAAAATTTGGTAATTTTTTGGGCTCCAAAAATTACTCGAGTAAAAACTGATCTAGTCTTTGTCGGGAGCTAGATCAGTTTTTACTCGAGTAATTCTTGGAGCCCAAAAAATTACCAAATTTTATCATCCACGGAAAAGGCGCTGTGGAGGTGTTCTGGTCGTTGGTAGCAGTGCCAAGGCACACCTGAGAACCGTTATATCTAACGAGAACAAAAAGATACTGACACTTCAGCACTGCGCGTAAAAGGTAGGTAGGAGAAATAAAAGGGTGTGAGGCTCAATAAACGGTTCGTGTAGCTGCATCCGGCACATGTCTGAAGAACATTGACTAACTGGAACAAGTCATGAATGGTTCAGGACTACTTCCGTTGTATTAATACTTGCTGAGATAGAGTCAGTTTCCATTTCTTCTTTTCTTATTGATAATATACGAGTCATGAAAGGTGTATGTAGTTCGGTAACTTTTCGAGATTGCAAAATTACCGAAATTAACATTTTTATTCGAACTGGCGCTATGACCGTTTATTCGATTCAGGTTGGACCATGCGCCAATAGAAACCGCTCGCGCGGTCTGAATTTTTACGCACAGTTTTGGTGTCCTTCCAGTTGAACAAATTTGTTGTTAATACATTGTCCCTCGCTGGCTAGCTGATTAGTACTCCCCTGCTACTTGAAAGGCATACCGCGTTACTCTGGTACCGTTTCAATCGTCAGCTATTCGACCCTCCTTGCGATCCCAACCATGAGCCTACGTCCCCGCCGAGGGGAAGCTTCTTCCAGCGCACGTCAACTAGTCATTCCTGCGATGTCACGCTCCGTTGCTTCTTCGTTGTCGAATTACGTTTTCAAGATGATCAAGTTGCCTATTCTGGACATATACGTCCCCGATGAAACATCCCGGGAAGTTGACGACTCTCATGTTGACTTGTTGTTCCGCAAGATGGTTATGGAAGGCTTCCAGACCTCTGCGGTGGGATGTATCACTGTTGTTTCCTTACCCTACCAATCCAGTGGAAGCCGCTATTACATCGTGGACGGACTCCATCGTCGCCGTGCTCTTTTACGATGCAAAGAAAAAGGGGTGGAACGTTTGGCGTCTGTGGTTGACAATGTCCCAGTACAAGAAGCTCAAAGACCTGACGGAGAAAAGATGACAATGGAGGACATGCTGTACCTCAGTCAGCGTTTGAATGAACTCGTCCACACGGTGTTACCGACCACAGTTCGAGATCGTATCCACGCGATCATTAGCATTTATAACTGCAATGTTAAATATGCCCGACCCGGTGAAAGAACTGTCGCTGATATGCCTGCATCACAGGTTGCGAACTGGTTCTTCCAGCGCCACTTCAGCGGTATTCTGAAGAAGAGCACGGTATCTTCTATAGTGAATGTGGCGTTGAACATGAGGCGTTCACCCCGCACATACGCTGCGTACAAGGCTTCCTCAGGAAGAAAGGAAAACGAAGTTGGAATCAGTCTTTTAATTCTCAAGGACACTGCTTTTACAAGGGCGGAGGATCGTGCCAGTGAGCTAATGGTCAAGTGCATTCACTACCGCAATGTCCAACTGCTTCCCACCTTCGGTCGTGTCCCGTCTTTCGACCTTCGGACGTACTTGACCTACATTCAACAATATTACGAAGTCATTCGTGAGATGGCACGTGCCAGTAACCTGTCGACCGAAGACATCGCTGACCTCGAAGACTTGGAATCAGACGGAACGGATATGATACCAACGTGGAAATCCGTCTACAAACGTATGATTCAATACGAGGAAGAGCCCGTGCCGAGGAAACCCGAAAACCAGGAGGCACGGCTGGAGAGTTTTCGATCCGTTCTTCGAGACCGCTTTGGAATTCAGTCCACTCGCCAGGTTTCATCCGAATCACACGGCCCGGATGAAGAAGAAGACGGCAATGGAGAAAACAAGGGGGTTCAAGACAAGCGCCAAGGTGGCGAACCAGTCACTCAAGCTATTATGCAAGCTTCGCAGTCGACTGGTGCTGCTCAACCAGCGACGAAGACTACGGGTGCTTCGAGACATGAACGTCGTTTAACCCAATTCGAAGACGTTATCATGGAACCTCTCCCAATCCCCATCTCTTCTGATGACGTCGTTATCGACGAGACCGTCGAGGAACTACCGTCCACTCCCGCATCAAAACAGGTGATACCCGAAACCAGCGCTGGGTCGGATGACGACATGGAGATTTCCAAGGATGCACCTGAGGAGGATGCACCTGAAAAGGATGCACCTGAAAAGGATGCACCTGAAAAGGATGCAGATTCTCCACATCCCGAGCAACTGGGCTCCGAGGACGAGAACCGTTCTGAACCACCCGACGCGCATTCCACTCCCTCTTCACGGAATGAAATTGGTGCGGATGGTGCGGAAGATGGCACAGAAGTTCAGAAAGCTCCGGATTCAGCGTCGAAGGGAGCAAGTAAGACTGTATCTAACATCACAGTCAGCCGCATACCGCGTGACAGTACTACTCCACGCCCGTTTCCATGCTCTTTGGGAGATTACTGCGCTTTTCCTGGAAGTGCCGCTGTTCATAAATGCACCGCTTGCGGAATTAATCCGGTTCACAATCTATGTGACTATGCGCGAGTGCATCATCTCATCCCAAGGAAGTACCTCGCTGCAGGGGAGCGTGATATGGTCTTCGTTTGTTCCAGGAAATGTTACGATGGTGGGAAAGATGGTGACCCACCATCTTGGAAGCCGCCAGCGGGAGTAACGGAACAGGAAGCCTGGGAAGGGGATGACTTCAACCCATATGCGAAGGCCAGTTCCAGTACTGATTCGGTGGAAAAACCTCAGCAGCCCTCTGAACCCGCTCCTCAACAGACGGGGGCGAAGAGGAAATTTCCTTCTTCTCCAGGAGCTCCACCCGCGAAGCGGCGAGCTATATCATCCCCCCAATCTCTCTCTTTCCCTTCCCGTCTTACTCGTTCAAAGGCTAGATCTGCTGCTATTGCTGAGCACATCGCGTCACTTGATTCCCCATCTACTCCTTCGGTTACTCCTCGGTCTGCCTCTGGAACAAAGAAGACGAAGAAAGCAGCAATTGCTTTAAAGCAAGTCAAGCAAGGTAATGATGAGGGAGGAAGCATGGACGGCAATGAAGACTCCGGAGAAGAAAAGAAGACGAGGATCAAATCACTCCTACGAGGTTGCAATCCAAAGGTTTCAAAGTACATCGGTACGAGGATCAGCAACCTGAGCCCCCATCATTTTTCACCAGTCATACTTCTGTAGAGGAGGCTGCTTCAATGGTGCGTTCCATTTCCAGTTTGCTGCATCCGGAACACCGCTCGGGATTTCATGTAACGGAGGGTGAGGTGGAAGAGTTTCAGCAGGATATAGAGTCCGTGGCAGGGGATACAAGTTCTTCAAGATTGGTTTACTTCGAGCGTGCCAGGGCCCGATTGGACTCTCTTGGTTATGTCGTCCTTGACGGCATCCTACAACCATCCGAGCTCAGCTCTACTATCCACAAACTCCTCGACTCGTTTTGTAACATGTTCGTAGATGGGCAGGATGGTGCTTGGGGCCCATTCTGAATTCGGGTTCTTCCGACCAGGATGCGCGTGGTGGCCCGGATGAACAAAGGTTCATGACCCCATGCAAGGCTGTAGTGGAAGATCTGGAAAAGGATTCTACTTCCACTCTCGCGAGAGACAAGGCGGCCTTGGATGTTTTCTTTGCTATCATAGCAGAAAAGTTGCATCTAGAGGATTCAACTCCGTCTCTGGACGGATTTGAAAAAGGCCCGAAGCTCCAGTTCGGGAAGACAGGGCTCAGGTTGCTTCTAACTGGATCTCGTTGCGAGCGCCAAGTCCCACATCTCGACTTCGTCTACCCTGGTCCTCCGTTAGAAGACGAAAACCGCTTCAACGGGACTCCTATTCCATTTCCGGATTATTCATTCATCGCTACTGGTGCAATGGGCACTCCGCTTATTGTACGGCCGCGAAGCCATGCATTCCTTAACGCTCCCCATCGATCTGCAGCGGCCATATTTCCCCTTCTCAAGCCAGAATTGGTATGGATCCCACCGTATTCTGTTATAGTATGTCGTGGGGACCTCGAGCACAGCGGCCCGGGATGGAAAGATCACGAGCTGATGAAAACCAAGCTTGGGAAGAAATACAAGATGGTTTATCCTCATCATATTAGGGCCCACACCATGGCAATTCGGGAAACATCGGTCTTAGTCAACGATCTAGTCTATGCACCGTTGAAGGACTCGCGTCCGGTCGCAAGGCCAGATATGTACGAGTTACCCCACGACGTCGAGAGTGATACCAGCTCTTCTTCAGCTGGCAGTTCTGGGGAGGATTACATGGAAGTCTAGAATCTGTTAGTTACCGTAGACATTAGTTGATCTCTCGTATTTCAACGATTCTGTTGCTTGCTGCAACCAGTTGACTATTCCATAACTCTACGATATGTCTTCATAAACCGTCTCTTTTTTCATTCTATACATCAACTCTCCCAGCCAACCTGAGCTGAACAAACAGAGCGTGATATTGAAATATACCTGTCCTGTCCCTTCCTCCATGTACACCTCCCTTCTCGTAGATACTTGTCTAGCTTTTAGTTACAGTTACAGTTCTATCATCTTTTAAAGCAGAGTAGAAGTAGGCTAGAACAAAGGTTTGGGACCTCTCATACTACTCCTCAGGTGTGCCTTGGCACTGCTACCAACGACCAGAACACCTCCACAGCGCCTTTTCCGTGGATGATAAAATTTGGTAATTTTTTGGGCTCCAAGAATTACTCGAGTAAAAACTGATCTAGCTCCCGACAAAGACTAGATCAGTTTTTACTCGAGTAATTTTTAGAGCCCGAAAAATTACCAAATTTTATCATCTCCCAAATCGTCCGTTCTGACCACCACGGCAGCCTTCCTGCTTGCCACAAAACCCACTCCACCACTTCTACGTCTTCATCTACCTATCTGAACCGACCTCAATACACCTCACTCCGCGTCTTTGTGTGCCCGTCAGGCTATCATTTACTGTTGTACCATTTCTGGAAAGCTGGGCCGAAGTGAGCTAGAACAAGATTTGGGACCTCCCATACTACTCCTCAGGTGTGCCTTGGCACTGCTACCAACGACCAGAACACCTCACAGCGCCTTTTCCGTGGATGATAAAATTTGGTAATTTTTTGGCTCCAAAAATTACGTTCAATTTTTTCCAGTAATTTTCGCACCTCAAAAGTTACGAAATTTCAGCATCTCGCAACATGTCTTTCCACTGTTCAGGGAATGTCGAATAGAGTACTATTAAAGGAATCCTATTCGACATTGAAATTTTACTGTTCGCTTCAGGTATACGGAATCGTATTACGTAAATGAAAAACTCTTTACGGTATTATGTGAGTGACTACTCAGTACCAGACTGCCCTCAACTTATGGTTGACCAAACGATTTCGTCCTAATCGAAACCATCCACTGTCTCTGAATCCATTTCCATCTTAGAACACCTTCAGATTCCCAGTTGTCACTTCAGGGAAGACCAAGGAAGCCCCGTTCCGGTCTGCGCCTTCGTTACAACACTGTTCCGCATCCCCATAACCGATCTAGACGTTCGACGTCCAGAACCGTATCTGATCCTTTTTGCACTTCGGCAAGATGACTCGAGACCTTTCAAGTCGATCGAGTTGCCTCATCCCTTGACCGCTACTGCACCAGGATCCGAGCCTAGTCTGCGATTACCCCTGGAAAGCCCCTCCGAAGTAGTTTTCCTACTTCGATGTCTCCCGAAGGCCTACTTCCGCAGGAAGGTAGCATTGCCTCGCAGACAGCGATGGTATCCAATATATCGTTCCCCCTGCTTTGGAAGGTCATCAAGTTTTAAGTACTGTTGAAGATGAAGTCGTTTCCGTGCCATGCAGCGAGAACGCGACCAGGGGCCTACTCATGACATCGAAACTGATAGAACAGGAGGTTCCGAACATTATCCTGGCCATATTGATGAAGATGATACACATCCAGAATTTAATGATGTGTGTGCTGAAGATGAAGACCTTCTTCTACAAGAAATGACACAATCGAAGCTTCTCCTCTCGTCCCCTTTCATCGAGGATACCTCGAATCCGCTCAAGGCACGCCAATATATGACGCAATGGACAACTCTGTATGCAGTAGCGAAGTTGACCGGATCCATGAAATGCACTGCCGCAGATCTGAATGAAGATCGCGTTTTGTTCGATTTCGCAAGGAAGGGTTCAACTGAAAAGCACGTTCAGAAAGGGCTACCTCATTATTCTACGATCACCCGAAAAGTTAGACCATGGCTATTCTTCAACGCCTGGTTGCGTTCGGAAACGGTGTATTTCCCCGTGAATGTAGACCGCAGTGCAGCACGTATGGCATCTCAGGCCATTTTGCGAAGAAGCAAGATTGAACAGAACACCGCTGGCCAAACTGCACCAGTACTAATCGTTCTACCAAGTGAATACGCCCGAGAAGACATATCTACTCCAGAACTGTTCGATCTTGCCTGGCGCCATAACGTAGCCTCCAAGTCATTCGAATCTGATGGGGTACCAACTATACATGGAAACATATATACGTCGAATCTGGGGAAATTCAGAGAGCGCTTCGTGAAAGGACAAAAACCACTCTCTCAGTGCTGAGGAGATGGATGGTACACCCATCACTGCTTTCGGGGGTGGTACTGTCCAGGTCCGAGTTACCACTGGTCAACAAGCCAACCATCTGGACCCTAGAGCCGCCTCCTGCTTTCAGAAGAAATCAATTTCCTCCAACTCAGATTCTTTCGTGGCTTTCACGTCCTCTTCATGGGTGAACAACAGTAAGGCCTCTGATCAGCAGCAGTCCGTTTCTCCCCACTCCTTCGGGCCTGGTTTGGTACTCCGCAAAAAAGTCCTTGAGCAATTCGCTCGACCTGGAGATCATCTCACACTTTTATCTCTGCTTCAGGATGTAACTTACGTATACTACTGGGCAGCCTTTCATCGTCGGTCTTATAGTCAGCTCTCCGGGTCCCCCGTCTCCATTTCGCAAACTCATGTTCTCATCAATTCTGAAGGACTTTACACTAATATCGGTGGCAGTCGTGCGATTAACAATGTCATTTATTGAGTCAGGGCACGAATACCTTTCCCTGCCATCCGACAAGTATCCGTGGTGTTCTCGACTGTGGCACCACATACTATGTCTACCCTTTTCTTTTGTACTGCGATGACTTCATGAGGCCTCTGGTAAGAGTGGTAGTGCTGGAGGATGTTATATGATCCCCATGGGGCTGCCCCTGGACTGTCGCCGGAATAGTTCTGCAGTGCGATTATTATCGGTTCACTGTCACTGGTCCCGTGTAAGTACAAACCATATTCTTCGACATATCTCTCGCGACATAACCAGGATGTCGACTGGTTTCCATGACGTAGATCCAGAGGGTAACGATTGCATCATTTTCCTGGACTTTGTCGGTTTGTATCAGACTATCCCGCATGTTCCCATGTTCTCGATGTCATGGGACACAATGCAGATTGTCCATGCCACTTGTGTTTCTTTCGGAGAGGAGGTAAACACGGGAAACATTCATACAGTTCGGGTACGGACACCAGTCTATTCATAGTTGGATTTCTATCCGTACTTCAGAGAGAACTCAGGCAG
>JALQPE010000094.1:0-62311 GCA_030407315.1 Asparagopsis taxiformis | reverse complement strand
TGCGTGTAGTGCCTCCGGGCTTGGTTGAGAGCGCCTCCGGTGACGTACCACCTCGTGTGCTAACGTAATCCTCGCGTGGATTGTTGCGTCGTGACGCTCGTGTCTACTCGCTAACCACTCTACCTTCCTACCTAACATACAGTCAAAACACCAGCGGGTGGACTGCTCGTTTCGTTTCGTTAAGGACAGCGTGTCCGTAGCTCGTACCAGCTATCTAGAACTAACGTGGTTCCACACTGGTCTCTCGACCTAGAAGTTGCTACGAGCATAACGACAACCAACGAGGTTGAGCTCTTTTACGTTAACGAAAAGCTACGTGCTACAGACGACGGTCTATGAATTACGCTGTGTCGAATTCCAGCGCGTCGCCCAGGCAACCGTTGCCAACGTCAGCGGACGCCGAAGCCGACGTGGCCTTGTCAGCAGAAGCGATCTTCGCGACTGATCGATCTATCCCGCCGGATATCGAGGCGATCGGCCAGCTACCACGTACGGTAAGCCCGTTTGAGTCCGTGAGTATGGACCCCGCAACGCGCGGTCAGCTCAACGAAGGGAACGTGACTCCCACGGCACTACGTGTTGTACGAAGACCTTCGAGGTCACATCGAAAGGGCGAGCGACGCGGCCGTCGACGAAGCCGTAAGGCAGAGACTCGGAGTCTCGGAGCGCGAAGCTCGTGCGTTACGTGAACGCTCAGCGACCCTCGAACGGGAAAACGAAGATTTACGAAACCGCCTCTCCGCCGTGGAGGGAAGACTCGACTCGTTTGTCGTAGTATTCAACGAAATCGTCGCCGGACGTTCCGCTCCGCCGAGCGGAAGCGATCCGAATTACGAAGGCTCGCGCGCCTATAACTCGCAATCCTCCCCGGCCGTTTCCGGGAGGATACCCACCAACACCCGGTCCGACGACCCCGACAACGTACGGAAGGGGGGCGACAGTGCAACGAGCCATCGCCAACCCCGACGAGACGCCACGAAGGCAATTACGTTTTAACGATACGCCAGACCACGCGCGGTCGGCGGACGCAGCACGAGCTGCGCAATTCGATACGAGAGCTCCCCCGCCACGTGAAACGTACATTCCGTGGCTGGGTACGTTCGGCACGACGGACACGCGAGTCCACGAAAACGAACGTGCCGACGCGGTACGCTTACCAGGGAACGCCCTCGGACCCGTTTGCCAC
The DNA here is from genome assembly GCA_030407315.1 of Asparagopsis taxiformis. Classification (NCBI taxonomy): domain Eukaryota; phylum Rhodophyta; class Florideophyceae; order Bonnemaisoniales; family Bonnemaisoniaceae; genus Asparagopsis; species Asparagopsis taxiformis. The sequence goes on along the minus strand of JALQPE010000094.1, from coordinate 61,125 downwards.
GCGTTGGCAGAGCACACGACAATGCTCGACGCATTTGCGAACGTGGTGTCGTACCGCATGTACCGACTTAACGATGTACGTGAACATCTCTACGTGAACGAGAGTCAAAGCGTACATAAGCTCAAACGTGAGCTGGAGGGACTTTTCCCTACGTTAAAGCCGTTCTCCGCGCCGGAATCCGATTACGTTACTCGGATTCCTCGCCCAAATACGTGATGGGTTCAGCACACTCGGAGTGTGCGAGGGAGTGGCAGTACGTGCGCTGCACTTCTTCCTCGAAGGGGACGCCCGACGGTTCTACGATTCCCAGTGTACGACTGGTGTGATCACGACTGATCCGACGAAGAGGTTCTCGTGGCCTCACGTAATCAACGCGTTGATCAAACGATACCTGCAAGACGACGTGCTGCAGGAGGCCTACGAAAAGGTCACGATGATCACGCAGAGTCCTAACGAGGACGAGAATCAGTACGCTGATAGACTCGACACCGCCACGCGGGCGTGTAACTACGTGTTTACGGATCGACTCCTCGTTCACCACTACGTACGTGGGTTGCTGCCCTCGACGCGGGCAGCGTGACGGAACGACTCCGGTCACTCCCCGAACGAGAGAGGAACGACCTCACCGTTGTGAGACGATTGGCGACGGCCGAAGGAACGACCTTCCGTGCACGTACGGCAGCTGTCGCGTCAGCCGCGAAACCGAAAGTGCGGTTCCGGTGAAGCCTACGTTGGCTATTTCCGACCACGAGTCGAGGAAGTTCGCGGACTACGATGAGTCCGCGTACTTACGTAATGAACGGGCTAACGAGCCCAGTTACCACGATGGTAACCCGAACATCCCCGCGAGGGACGACGACGACGTGTCGCTCGCTGCGGTTCACGTTGCCGAGAATTTGGAGGCGATCCTCTTCACGAACGGGCCGCCGCCCAACGATACGAAAACGGCAAACGAAAAGCCGGACGAGCTCGAAGCTCGATTGAACCGTCCATGCGAGGACGTGCCGAAGCTCACGAGCGAGCAGACGCAATTGGCGCACTCCGTAATCCCGAATGATTACTGGACGCTGTCGTGTTGGTCATGCCGCGAAGATGGCCACTCGACGTTTACGTGTCCGCGTCTGACGCCAGATCAACGGATCTTTTTCGCGTACAAGTACTACCTCTTCCACGTGAAGAGCAACCCCACGTCAGGCTGAGTACTTCCGCCAACGAATGGCCAAACGTAACCAGGAACGACCTGATGAGCGACGGGAACGTGACCCGCGGAGGTACGGCACCGCCCGCCTACGATACTCCGAAACCCCAATCGTGACGGGGGAAGGCCTTCGACAGGCGCCGCGGCGACTTTCGTAATGCCGACGTGACCCCCGCCGTGGGAGAACGAACGAAATGGCCAGCGTAATGGCCGCAGCGGAAGTCTACGTGACGACCTCCGCTGACGAAAACCACTCGAGGTGGAAAACGAGTCACGATGACGAACGAGCTTCGTGGGCTCACGACGACGACGGGTCGAACGGCCCCGCGCCGGGAAAACGACCAGGCGATGTTAGGTCACGAGCCACCCACATCGCCTGAACCCTTACGTAAAAGGGGGACGACCGACGTCGATGAGGGTCCCCGCAGGCTCACCGATGAACGAGAGTACGTAAAGCTCACGGACGCGAAGGCCAACTCGAGTCACACGACACCCGACGTGGGGAAGAAACGAAGTCCGACGGGACAAACGAACCTCACACGAAGAGGAAGCCTCGCAGACGAGCGAGACGCGCTACCCGGAAGCACGACGCTTCCGAGCGCGAGAAAGCCAAACACGCGGCTTATACGAAGCGTGTCGACGCAAAAGAAGCCATACGGGCTCACACGTGAAGCGACGAACCGCTAGCGAAGACGTAGACCGCGCGCCGGTCAGGACCGAACCGTTGGTCCTCGACGGGCATACGTGCCTACTTGCGTCGAAGCATTATATCGTGTCCGGAACGATCGGACTAGACCTCAACGTGATGAGGCGATTACCATCGCGATGGATACGTGCAGCGGCTACAACTTGATACGAACAAGTTTACTACCCTACGACTGGGTCGACCGCTGTCTACGTGACGAAGAGCTACCGAAGCTCGGAGACGCCCAACGGGCGACGTTTGCCTATCGAAGGCGCCATCCTGCTTCGTGTCAGGTTGGGGAACTCGCTGTTCCGCGTAAAATTCTTCGTAGCCAACACGCTGGCTGTTCCCGTTATAATGGGCACGTCGTTCATGTCGAAGCATGTCGATGCTATACGCTGTCGAGCGCACAGACCATCGACCTCCATCGGGGGGATACGATACCCATTATCGCGGAGGGCGATACGACGACTCCGTACGAGGAGGGGGAAGAGACGAATCCAAACGTGGAACCCCGAAACGCCGCGAGCGTAACGCGGCCTCGAATAGGCCGAGCCGAACGTTCTCGGTTCGCCTGACGAAGTACACCGCGTGTACCGGCGATGTCGCAACGGACCGTCAACGTGACGACGGACGCGACCGGACTCGTGTTCCTCGAACCGAAAGCGTCGGTGCAATTCGGCATGGGCTGCGCATAGCCAACGGAGTGGTCGACGTAGGACCGAGAGAGACGTTCTCTATCATCGTGTCGAACTTCACGAAGAAGGACCGCGAATTGCCGAAAGGCGCAACGATTGCGTACGCGGTACGCTCCCCGTTGGGAATCGTCCCACTCAAGCGTGAGGGCGGCGAAGCCCTCGCGAAGGTTTTGAACCTACCGCTAGTCGACGCGACGACGCGGACAAATACGAACGGGTTGGGCGACGAAACGCCAGACCCGTTGGTCAACGAAAAGGGGAACGACCCCGCCACGGATTGGCAGTCGACAATCGATTTGTCGCACCTCGACGACGAGGATTTACGAAAGCGCATCAACGAGATGCTAGCTACACATTCGTCAATGTGGACGAGCGGACGCCTCGGCGAAATCAATGCTACGGAGCATCGAATCGAACTCGAACCGGGCACGCGGCCCATACGTTCAATGCCCTATCGTCAGGGTCCGGCTTTACGTACGATAGCCGAGGAGCAGATCACGAAGATGCTCAACGAAGGGGTTATCGAACCCGCGTCCAGCGAATGGGCGTCACCAATCGTGTTGGTGCCGAAGAAGGACGGATCCTTACGTTTCTGTGTCGATTACAGGCGTTTGAACGCGAAAACGATCGCTGATTCGTACCCGCTTCCTCGTATGGAAGATTGCCTCGATTCGTTGGGCGACGCCGCCATCTTCACGACACTCGATTGTAACGCCGGTTACTGGCAAGTGCCCGTCTCCGCCGAGGACCGTGATAAGACAACGTTTACGTCTTTCATGGGAACGTATCGCTACGTGCGAATGCCATTCGGGCTACGAAATGCCCCGCTACGTTTCAGCGGACGTTGGACATCATCCTCTCCGGAGTACGTTGGCAATCGTGCCTGGTCTACTTAGACGACGTAATCGTCTTTTCGAAAGACCTCGAGTCTCACCTGGGTCACGTTGACCAGGTGCTTTCCCTGCTACGCGCAGCGGGAGTAACGTTAAAGCTCACGAAGTGCTCGTTCTTTCAACCACGAGTTGACTACCTGGGGCACGTGATTACCCCAGGGAAGCTGCACGTCGCAGCACGGAACAAGGAAGCCTTTCGTACGGCTACGTTCCCACGCGACAAGACGCAATGTCGATCGTTTTTGGGCGCGGCCAACGTTTACCGCCGTTTCGTAAAGGCGTATGCCGAGATCGCTCGGCCACTCAACACGATGTTGAAGAAGGACGCTTCCCCCGATTGGACGAACCCAACGGACGCGCAAACGAATGCGTTCGAAACGTTGAAGACAATACTGGTGTCGCCACCAGTATTGCACCTTCCGAAGGCGGGACGTCCGTTCATGATCGATACCGACGCGTCGGCGTATCAGCTGGGAGCTACGTTGCTCCAGCAGCAGAACGAAGATAAGCCCAACGAATGGGTGCCGATTGGGTACTGGTCGAAGACCCTTAACGAAACCGAACGTGGTTACTCGGCGACCGAGCGCGAGTGTTACACTCCGTCGTCTGGGCGATAACGTCGCTCCGACCCTACGTAGAGGGTCAACGATTTACCGTACGTACGGATCACGAAGCCTTACGTTGGCTGATGACGTTAACGGACGCGTCCGGACGACTACTACGATGGAGGCTACGCGTTGCCGAATTCGATTTCGAAGTCACGTACAGGCCTGGGCGCGTGCACCAGGTACCTGACGCTTTATCACGTGTGATATCTACGTATGACGACGGTCGACCCGTCGACGATGACGTACCATCGTACGGGGACGCGGTCCTCGTGACGACTCGCAGTCGGCGACAACCCACACGAAATGGGCAAGGACGAACGACGTCCGTACGTAAAAAGGCAACGAATGCCAGGGGTCACGACGACCCGTCGAACGAGACTCGTGTGAACGAACATCAGCCACGACGGCTGGCCACGATGGCCTCGAGTTCAACCGCGACGCGTCGCTCGATGACGTTCTTGACGAGGAACCGGATTTCCTCGACGAACAGCGCGCTGCGAAGACGATTCGGCACGCGTGCCACCAGCTGACGTTCAGCTTCCCATTACGAGGGACGAGCTTATCGAAGCTCAACGCGAGGACGCGTTCTGTCAAACGATACTGACACGACAGTCCGAGACGCAGGACGCTGCATTCTTCGAAGGCCACGATGGCCTACTCCGACGCCGGAACCCTCACGATGAGGAACGTACACAAATCGTTGTGCCGGCTTCGTTACGGCCGCGGCTGCTGGAGTTAACGCACCACCACGTCCTCGCTGGACATCCCGGGCAAACGCGTATGTACTATACCCTACGGAGGACGTACTACTGGCCCGCGATGGCCGCCGACATCCACGCAACGGTACGAAAACTGCGTTGGATGTGCGAAGAACCGCGTGAAGCTTCGCAAACGGACGAACCCGTTACGTTTATTTCCGGCTACGGAGCCGCTGCGAGACCTATGTATCGACATACTAGGTCCGCTACGAAGACCACGCGTGGTAACCGATTTATCCTCGTGATAACGGACCGCTTCACGAAGCTGACTAGAGTCGTACCTCTACGAAATATCGATTCCGCCAACGTGGCGAGCGCGTTCGTCAACGCGTGGGTCTTCTCGTATGGACCCCCACGGACGCTCATAAGCGATAACGGAAAGCAGTTCGCTGCTAAGTTTTTCCAGCGCGTCTGCAACGAGATTGGCGTAACGAACGTCTTTACGTCGACGTACCACCCCAAACGAACGGGCAGGTGGAGCGCTACAACAGGACGATCCTGGCGATGCTGCGCAATTACGTGAACGAAAACCAGAACGACTGGGATCGATACGCATCGGCGTTAACGTTTGCGTACAACACGCATGTGCATTCGAGCACGGGCACGACGCCCTTCGATTTGATTCTCACGAATCCACCGCCACCGTTGGCGCTACACACGTCGGTAACGAACCGCGAACTACCCGACGGGGGAGGGCGAGCCACTTACGTTCGTGAGCTCGCCACAACGATGGATAACGCGTATCGAACGCTGAGGCCGCGCAGGCACGTTATAAACGAAATTTCGACAAGCGAGTCCGTGTCTCGAATCGAAACATCCGCGCGGGAGAATACGTATTCATCGACCCGACGGACGGGACCACGAAGGGCACGAAGCTCGGCAACCACGCGTTGGGACCGTTCCGCGTACTACGTAACGACGTACGAACGTTCGTCATCCAACGAGGAGACGTAGTTGAACGTGTCAACTCGGACCGCGTTGCGTACGCGCCAACGCCGGCGAACGCGCCCCCGCCGGAGCCATACGATGCCACCGAGGCAGACCTCGACAAGAACCGCGACGGTCCGGCGTATGTAGTAGACGACCTACTCAACCATCGCGTAAACGATGACGGAACGTTAGACTTCCTCGTGAAGTGGGTCGGGTATCGTAACCCTACGTGGGAACCCGCCGGAACGTATCTGAAGAGAGCGTCTCTCGATACTTCGCACGCGTGCGACGAGCAACAACGTGAAAGGCCACGACGGCCCCCGAAAACGCACACGAGCGTCGGGTTAAGCGCACGCGTGCGCGACGTTGCACGATGCAACAAACGAAGGCGACGAGCCGCACGAACGAGAAGCGAAGGCACAACGAGTGGCCGGGACGTCCACCCTTGCGTGGGGGGGGCGCGATGCGTGCTAGAGCCGTCGCTCTTTTCGTTTTCGACACCATACGTTGGTGGAGGCACGAGCGCCAACGAAAGATTGGACGACGAGTCCACGCGCGGACGATTCACACGATGTGAAGAGCCACGACTGGCTCGACAGTGTTGACCGTCCCACGGGCAAAGGTGACGACGACACCACGGGCCACGGACGGACAACACGTCAGATTTTTCGCGCGAAAAATTATACTTGGGCCAGCGGGCCATGGACGCACGGTACGAAAAATCGGGCCGATTACAGTGCGCTAATCCGGCCAAATCTCGGGACACGCGTGCCCCGAAAATTTCGTAATTTCGGCATGTCACGTGAGCCATCGTACGTCCCCGTGGACAGCCGCTGACAACGAGTCGCATCGACCAACGAGGTCAACGCCAAACAGCTCGCGAGCTAACGGCAACGTGACGCCGGAAGGCGGAGAAACGACGTAGGACGGACGCGTCCCTGGCGAAGATGGCAACGGCCTCATTACGAAACGTCCCGCACGAAGCGGAACGAAGCTATACGTTAGCCGACGAATTAGACCAACGGGTCTCAGCGCACGAAGCGCGCGAGTAAAGCGTGCGAACGACGAGCCAACGAGGCCGCGACGAAGGACGGCGAACCGTATCGCCATCGTGAGGCACGACGCCGAACGCGGTAGCCACGTACGGCAACCACGGAACGACACAACGGTGTCCTGCCACGCGGGCATAACGAACGACGCGCGAAAGCGAAAAGCCCGCCGGCCAGTCGAACGCACGTAACGAAACACGAATACGCAACGGCGTACAAGCTGGTAGCCAACGTAAACGGCACAGCTGAAGGCAACAAGCCGACGAAAAGTTGGCTCACGTAACAGCCTCAAACGCCCGCGGGCATGCGAAGCGACTGCGTCAATCGCGTCCCCGTCGGGTTCGCAAGTCGAATAAACGGAATACGCAACGGCGTAGAGGGCGAGCATTACGTATGCCCAGGTGCACGTCGCACCACATAACGATGAGCTAACGAAACGCTCCTCGGACGCCGCGGCGAACGACGCCACCACACGAAGCGGACTAGCGCAACGATTGCGCCACCGGCTAACGTGAAGCCGCGGGAACGTGAAGCGCGACGGCGCTAACGGTGTAACGGCTATACGAAAAGCCAAGCCCGCCGGCAAAGACGTTGTCTACGGAACCGCGACGCACCACGACGCACTGCCGCGTACACGCAACGGCGTGAAACGTCAAGCCAACTCACGCGCGAGTCGGCCTGACGCTTAGCGAATTTTCCGTCCAGCTCACCGGAGCGAATTAAAATTGGCACCGACGTGCTACGTGCCAGAGAGCTCGAATGCTCAACGAATTCGACACCCGACGGGGTTATCCGCACGAGGAACGACGGCGGAAACGAATTCCGAGATAGTTACAAAATGATAACGCCACTGGCCAACGTGAAGCCGCGGCAACGCGAAGCGCGACGGCGCTAATGACGTCAACGGCTATACGAAAAGCCAAGCCCGCCGGCCACCACGTCGTCAACGAAACCGCAACGTACTGCGACGAATTACTGCGTACACGCCACGGCGTAGAACGTCAAACCGACTCACACGCGCGTCGGTCTGACGTTCGACGAAATTTTTCGCCCAGCTCATCGGAGCAAATTAAAATTGGCACCGATGTGCTACGCGCTAAGGAGCTCGAATGCTCAACGAAATTCGACACCCGACGGGGTTATCCGAACGAGAAACGACGGCGGAAACGATTTTCGAGTTAGTTACTAAATGATACGCACGCCAACGGGCTCTAAGATCGAGGTTAACGTACCACTCGCAGTGAAAAGCCGCCGCTACGCGCCGCCGCTTTGCCGAATAATTTGCGTGTGTTACGAACCTGCCAACGGGCACGCGCCGCCGCGAACTCGAAGCACGGGCTACGTAAGCCATACGACACCCGACGGGGTAGACGCCACAAAAAAAAAATTGTGGGGAGGGGCTTAACGCTAAACCCCTCCTCTGCTGCAGACGACCTGCCAAACGCAAATTACGAAGCTCAACGGAGCCATGCGATTACGCAAAGAAACAAGACGAAGTTTACGAAGCAATACGATGCTAGAGCCGACGTGGCCTACGAACTAACCTAGGAACGACCTAGTAGCGACGAGAACGCTTGCCCGCAGGGTCATACGGACCAGGGCCTTCGCCGCGGCTATCGTCGCTGGCTGCGGCTGCGACTGGGCTGAACGAAGCCCGGCGCGTACGGATCGACGGTCTGCGTGACCACGGGGGCTCGCTCTCGACGAGACGCGGGATCCCTAGCGTAAGGATCCGCAGTCCCGTGACTGCGCGTATCCGAAGGGCGCGCCGGAGCGGGTCGCGTGGCAGGTACGCCGCTGCGTGACCATACCCGACGGGGTCGCCGAAGCCGCCGCCACTCGCGTAACCGTACGGTTCATTACGAACGCCAACGGGCGGCGCGTAACTACGAGTCGCCGCGGCGAGACGCTCCGAAATCGCGCGTTCCGTTGCCAAGCGGGCAGTCAGGTCCAACGTCTGGGCCCTGAACTCTTCGGCTGCGCGAGCCACGGACGAGATGAGGGAACGGATAACCCAGCCGTCCGCACGAGGCGGAGCGGACATCGACGTACCGAGAAGCCGACGGGCATCCTCATCGGAGACGCGGTCGTCCAGGCTAACGAAGCGTGGCGCGCGTTCGGCCGGGCGTGGCCACATTCGGACGACCGACCTGGGCAACGTTGCCCCCTTCCGTAGCCTCGCGTGGCACGATCTCTCGAGGATCCGGCGCACGCGGCGCTTCGTTTTGATGGCCACGACGGCCAGAACGCGTCCCTCGGGGGCGCTCGTTGCCCCCGAGGCCGCCGAAATAACCGGCACGATTGCCACGACGGCGTTCGGAACGGGAAGCGACCCGCGGCACGTAAGCCCCATCGCTACGAACGGAGACGAACTCCTGGTTATCGCCGCTTGCGTAATCGGGACGTATAACCCGATACTCGGCCCCAACGCAAGGGCGCCCGCGAACCTCAGCCAACGCGCTGGTGACGGAGACAAACGTGTCGGAACCGTCCACCGGGATTGCACGAAGCATCTCGTAATCGGCCAGGAAGTCCAACGTGGACTCCGGCAGCAGGCACGCGCGCCCGAACACACGACGTTCCACGAACAGCGAGCACGCGAGCATCGCTGCGTGTTCGATGTCCACGGCCATGAGGAAACGTTCCTTCACGGGGGCAGGCGCGTCCTTCACGGCATCGGTGAAATAATGTACCACGCGTGGTAATAACGTGGACGACCCACGGGGGTACGGAAACTCCTCTACTACATCCGGCAACGGCGGGAAGTAGAGCTCGCTCGGGACGACCCACGGAGCTGACGCGTGCGACACACGATAGTCGTCCGCGTTCACGTGGCGGAGAGCGAAGTGGTCATCGTACGACACGACGCTTTGGAGATGACGCTCAACGAAAGAGCAGTCTTCCATTCGGCACGTTGCCTTTCGGAAAGTGTCCGCGGACATACGAATACGGACGCCACCGAGATGAACGGCGGTTCCTCGGGCGTCCCCTTCCATAAGTATGCGTCCATACGGTCGACGTAGATCGCGTCGTTGACGTCACGCAACCACGAGCGGTCGCAACGTATCGACGCCGGGATCTGGTAACGTTCCGATCCCGGCGGCCCGTTGGCGAAACGACGCCCGGCTGCTCGCCCCCACGTATCTTCGGCGGAACGCATATAGTCGACGACCGCGCGGGCGTCCAGACGATCTCTGGCAACGTATCTCTCATCCGTGGCGAGATCATCCGTGATACCCGCGGGGCAACGCAGCCCACGCGTGGGTCAGGACGCCTACGTTTAGCGCCGCACCGCCACGTGAGGCGGTGCCGACTGTCCCAACGGGGTCACCACCCTCCGGCGAGGGGTCCTGGCGAGGAGAACGCGGCGAGCCATCACGACGAGGCACGCCCGTGCGGGCCGCCGCCACAGCACGACGCGAACGAGCGGCCGCTGCCATCGCGGCTACACCCATCGAAGGGGCCGCGGCATCCGGAATGATGGGTGACGAATTCCCCGAGTCGGACGCCGTTGCGTCATCATCACGTGGGGCGACGGCCCTAGCAGCCTCGGCAGGCGTCACGGAAGCCACCAGGCGAGACGGAGCCATCGGGCGAGAGACGAAGAGGCGACGGCCTGCGAAGCAACGGCTTCTCCCGCCCTCACGGATGGGGCGGGCGCGACGGACGCTTCCGTCGCTGGCGGCGCACCGGCCCCGACGAGGGAGGGAGCGCCCTGCGAAGGGTTCTCGCTCCACCTCCAGCAGAGCCGGCGGGCCGCGGGGTGTTAGCATCGGTACTGCGAGTCGTAACCATCGTGGTTACGCTGTACACGATAATTACGACGAGTGCAACGAGCACGACGACGAGAGCCACGCGGGCTAAACGGAACAAGAGAACGAAAGGAACGGAGGTAGTAGTACCCAGCGGGGGAAGAGGATAAGGGAGAACGAAAGGCAACGGCCTGGATGACGATGGTGAGAGGAAGGGTGAGCGACGATCGCTATCACGTTAAGCCGCCGCTTAAATATCCTTCGGACGACCGTTGTCGACATGCCCGCTGGCAGATTCACGAAAAAGGCCGCGGCCTGCGCTCGTATCGCGCTGAATTGAAGCACACCCGCGTGGTGGAATTGGACACTGCATCCGTTGCAGGAAAACGCCTAAGCGAGGCATTGACGTACGACGCCAACGGGCGGGCCGCGATGATTACGAAAGAGCCGGAGCGCACGCGCGCGCTCCGGCGCCGTGGCGATTCGATCAGCCAACCGGGCCATGTACGTTCAACGAGATTTTTCGGGACAACTGCCACGTCCGCAGTTGTACCCGAAAAGGCGCCACGGCCCCGTGTCTCAGGCGCGTCCTGACGGGCCTCGCGTGGCCGGGACGTCCACGTGTGGGGGTGGGGGCTGTGTAGTATACGTGGCAATTCCGAAATTGCAAAATTTACGTTTTCCGCGGAATTCGAATTTCGGCGGATACGACCGGCGACAGCAATGAACGAACATTGCTGGCGCATGCGCGCGCGCAACCTGCACACGTGTGCAACGAACGTATTGGCAACGGCCAACGGACCAACGGGTCCCTACGTGTGACCCACAAGGTCCCTTCCCATTCGGGGACGTTACGAGCAGTGTTTACACTGTAAAGCGATGCCATCGTGGCCATATAGGTATTGGCATCGTGCCGGGAGGGAAAGGGGACAAGACAACGATCGAGCAACGGCTCTAGTCTACGACTGACTTCTACGTTTACGTTTACGTTTTGCCTAACGAGTCTTCCTCCGTCGAGCTGCGTACTCCCTACCCATCGCCGCACGTAAGGCTGATTGCGTGTAGTGCCTCCGGGCTTGGTCGAGAGCGCCTCCGGTGACGTACCACCTCGTTTGCTAACGTAATCCTCGCGTGGATTGTTGCGTCGTGACGCTCGTGTCTACTCGCTAACCACTCTACCTTCCTACTAACAATACAGTCAAAACACCAGCGGGTGGACTGCTCGTTTCGTTTCGTTAAGGACAGCGTGTCCGTGGCTCGTACCAGCTACTTCTAGAACTAACGTGGTTCCACATTTTTCATTAGAAGCCTGTGACTGATGGTGTGTATTGAGCGCAGGATGGAGAGAGGTACGTGAAGTTGAAAGTATGCTGCGAGGGAAGGTTGGTTTTGAGTCTGACTGTTGTGGTGATTCGATGTTGTGTAGATGATGCAGGAATGGTGATGACAGAAGGTAAGTTTCACTGAGCACCAAGACTTGTTTTGCGAAGATATGACTGCTGACTATGATATTATTTCAGCAAGGTTTTTGGATCATGGTTTGATTGGTGTGTAGGATGGATGAGAGGTAAGTAAGGGAGTTTCTAGGATATCTGTCGTGGTAAGCGTTGCTTTTGAATCGACTGTTGGGGTGATGTTTTGTATGTGATGCAGGAGTGGTGAAGCAGGAACGGCAGGACTGAAGGAGAGTGAAGAAGGGATGTAGGAAGATGGGGAATGAAGCTGTGAGGGTGTTTCTGGTATGTGTTATATTTTGGGGCATACGATAGAAGTGAGAGTGGGTTTCAAGTGGGTAGATTTTGCTGACCATGTCGTGTTGATGTCTTGATGATTAATGGGCTGGGGTGGTGTCGAGGGAAAGCGGGGATGGTATTGGAAGGGAGCGGATTTTGTAATCTAGGTCGTGAGGGTTGTTGAAGTATGTGCGGTGGGGTGGGCATGGCTTCGGATGGTAGGGAGAACGCGATAGTGAGGGAGATCGGTGATCGACGATATGCTGACAGGTATTTTGTATTCTGGCTGGATACGTATTTCCTATTCTAACCGGGTATTTATTTCCTATTCTGACCAGATATGTATTCCCTATTCTAGAGAACGTATTGTATACGAGCAGTTTCGTAAATGAGAGAATAAAATACGGTCCGATATGCGGCCCTGAATTTACCATCCGCTGTAATTTCTTCCCTCGGTTTTCGCTGATATATTGTATACTGGATGCGGGTCCTAGGATCCCGCTGTATGTACTAGAGAAAGTGGATGTCGAGCCCCAGTATTCCGCTATATGTACTAGAGAAAGTGGATGTCGGGTCCTAGTATTCCGCCATATGTACTAGAGAAAGTGGACGTCCGCATCCAAAAAATTTTTATTTTTTTGGACGCGGACGTTCATTTGTTCTAGTAAATCTCGGGGCCGACTAGGACCCGGTACTAGAGAGACTGGACGTCCGCGTCCACTTCCGAAAACACAGACGTATGTTGTCCTGGAGAACATACTAGGAGGTAAGGAAGTGCGGTCTAGTATCCACGCCTCTGTCAGCCTCCTAAGAGTTCTCGAAAACGAGGAAGGTGCGTGGATTTCGATTCTGAATTCCGGTTCTCGAGGTAAGGATGCAGAAGGGGGGCCGTCTCGGCAGCGGTACATGACCCCTGCAAGGCCGTTGTCGAAGACCTGGACACGCTCGAGTCTGGTCAATCGCTCACGATAAGGTTTCTGTGGATGTTCTGCTCGCTATTATAGCAGAAAAAGCTCCACTTAGAAGATTCCGTTTCGTCATTGAAGGGATTCAAGGAAGGCTCCAAGCTCAGGTTTGGCAGAACAGGTCTTCGGATTCTGCTCACAGGGTCGGGCTGTGATCGTCAGATACCTCATCTGGACTTCACATACCCCGGTCCACCGCCAGGGGAACCCAACCGAACTACGGTAAACCTGCACCAGATCCTGACTATGCATTCATTGCAACTGGGCCGTGGGTCCCCGATTCTGGTACGACCTCACAGTCATACCTTCCTCAACGCCCACGTAAGGCGTTCCTGGACGTCTGGCCCCACCTCCTTCCCAAGTTGGTCTGCATACCTCCCTTCTCTGTTTTTGTCTCTCGTGGAGACTTGGAACATGCAGGTCCAGGATGGCAGGACCACGATTTCGTGAAGACCAGGCTTTCCAACACTGGAATGCCGTATGGTCACCATATTCGAGTCCACACAATGTGTAGCAGGTAGAAAATCCGCTAGAGCGGCAAACCACCCGACAGGTGTCCCGAGCCTCGGTAGAGGAAGTGGTAGAGCAGATGAACCTTATAGGTACCCGGCGGGTAGTCTCGTAAGAGAGAAGGTATCGCTACCCGGAAGGGGTTGTGCGATTATAGCGCTCACGCGAGGTGCGTATTAATGGAGCAAGATGACGTAATCCGTCGAGCTGTTGGCTAACCCTAAGGTTTTCCCGGAGAGGGGTTGAACAATAGGTATGCGAACACTGTTCCTGTGGGTCGTAATTCCACTTGAGTTTACGTTACTCTAGAAACCGTGCCTACTGGCTATTCCAGTGGCCGTTTTATACTAAGTCTACTGTAAGCTAGGGTTAGTGGTTAGGAATAAATATCCAGTTATTGACCAACCAGAGCCCAGTTAACGGCACTCGCCTACCCGCGAGGTTATTGCCAGTTAGGCTTACATTGTAATGTACAGCTGGTTAGCTTAAGTTAGAAATTTGTCCCTTGTGGGGTCTTGGCCGGGGCCGATAGGCCGGGATAGGGTGTCTACAGCCTTGCGCTTGTCCTAATTACAGGAAACACGCCCAGTTGGCTGGTGCCTTGTGATTGGCACATCCCTTAAATGGGCACCCAATAGGGAAGCGACACGACTCTGGTTGAGAGGACCGCCAGGCGGTATGACACAATGGCTGCGCGTGTCTCCTCCGAGCTCGTCAACGACCTAGTTTATGCGCCAGGGCTGGGTGACGACCCCAATGCTCTGCCGGAGCCCTACGATTTCGATCACGACTACGCGTCGGATAGTGATAAGGAAGAGGAAAGTAGTAGCGAAGAGTATATTACAGTTGAATAGATAGCATATGAACTATAACTTGCTCTAAACTGATATTTCTCTGTTTCCATGTCTCCACATTCCTATAGTCTACTTGTAGTTTGTCAGAAGCTCCTTCCGTTGATGGTCCTCTGCCCTCGCCCCTTCTGGTGCATGGCAAGGTAAAGAATGGTAGTATGCTAGTTGCAACCAGTGTGCCTTCGTAAGTCGCAAAGGGCCCTGGACCCCTGGCGTTGAGGTCCTGAAATTTGGTAATTTTTTACATCTCCCGTTCCATGGATACCGCGTTTACAGAGGTGCTCAAACCGGGGAACCTGGCCACGTAAGCACGGTTGAGCTATCACTGTTTCAACAAAGTCAGTCATGTTGCAACACTTCACAGAGCACAACATTATTTTGAAATCACTAGTTTGTACAACATTCCCATAGGTAAACGACCCATTCCGAATTCTGACTAGGCTTAGCAGCCACTAAACATACGTGTAAGACTTTTGAATTCCTGCTGCGGCTGGAATGCAATATGCACTATCCAAGTCTTTCCAAATAGGGGCTATCCCATACGTAGGGTACATGAAGTGAAGCTTTATAGAAGTTTGGTCTATTTTACCTGGTAGTTTGTCTCGTCGACTTCACTTCCTAGATCATCTATATATAGACATGTAGTATACCGCAGAATGGGTCCTATGACAAAAATACTCCTAATGACCTATTGAGATTACCCTGTACATACCTTCCCCTCTCGATATAACACATTGGAGTCTTATTCGACTAAAGCTACAACTATGATTACAGAAAAGGATAAATGATGCCCACGGAGTACAAAGTACAGCATACACCTTGATGTTAACGCGTTCAATGTGCTCGCAGAAATTCCTCTCCAAGGTTGGGAAGGGAACGTGCGTGTATAGCAGCCTCCGAGCAGGTGATGTCCCGAGCGCCCCAGGGAACTCAAGCGCTGCATATGGGGCTAATTCCGGTGCAGGTTGTTGGAAAAGCCCAAGTTCGGCGCCCGGAAGCTCAGGGAGATGTACCAATTTGGTAATTTCTTTCACTCCGAAATTACTGCAGTAAAAAGTGATCTAGCAAAGTGCACCAACCTAGATCACTTTTTACTGCGGTAATTTTGGAGCGAAAAAAATTATCAAATTTCAACATCTCCCGTTCCATGAATGATTGCTGTTTATGGGTAGTATAGTCGTATGTGCAACTGAGCAAGGTCATAGTTAAACTATTAGACTGTAACGGTCGACTTATTCATGTTCTCCCTTTCTACAGCTTTACATCTGTGTGTTTCGTTTCTATGCTCACTACAGCAAGGCCTACACGCGGTCCCTCACACACATATCAGAGCCTGCAAATTGTCTGTCATCGAGACATGGCAAGACCGAGAAAGTCTAGGACTGGCCTACGACTGCGATACAACAATGTATACCCTGGTCGTAATCGGGCTCGGCGTTCGACTACCAGACCAGTTTCTGACCCTTTCTCCGTCCATCACATGGGCTGGAGACCAATGCAAAATCCTCTTCCTCCTCCACAAATAGACCATGACAACACTTTGAACATTCCCCAGAATCCAAATGCTATCAACCACCGGCTCCCAGATGCAACACCCTCTTCCTCCCCTGTCCTGGATACGTCTACAACTGGGAACAATAGCTTGCATGCTATTGCTCTGGTACCCATGGATACCACTGTCTCTCTGGAGTACGCAAAAAGCGAAGAGGGAAACACCCTGCCACCTCCAATAGTTGAAAACCTATCCACCATTCCCGACGATTGCGATATGATACTTCCTTTTAGGAGTGAACCTGCTTCTGTTGTTGCGACAGTTCCTACTGAATTCCATCACGATCGTTCTGACGAACCCGATGATGTATTCTCAGAACATGATCCCGTGTCGAATGATAAAGACCTGCTACTACAGGAGGAGATAGAGTCTAAACTTCTCATCTCTTCTCCTTTCATCTTCAATACGTCCAATCCAGCCAAAGCTCGCAATTACATGACACAATGGACTACGCTGTATACTGTCGCAAACCTGACAGGCTCCACAAAAAGTACTGCCGCTAGCTTGCAGGAAGATCGTGTTTTGTTCGATTAATCGAACAAAACACGCGAAATTTCGCGAGAAAAGGCTCAACGAATAAACATGTTCAGCAAGGTCTGCCTCATTATTCGACAATAGTGCGTATGGTGAGACCGTGGCTATTCTACAATGCATGGTTGCGTTCAGAAACCGTTTATTTTCCTGTAAACGTAGAGCGCAGTGCAGCCCGTGTAGCTTCCTCCGCAATTCTACGAAAAAGCCGGGTCTAACGAGCAACAACAGGCCAATCAGCACCTGTACTTATCGTTCCACCAAGCGAATATGCACGAGCAGACATTACTACGCCACAAATATTCGACCTTGCGTGGCGTGATAACACACAAAACACTGGTTTCGATATGAACAGAACGTACTTTCGAAACCAGAATCGGCAAATTTTGAGATGTTGATTGACCCAGAAAAATGTTGATTGAATTGTAGCCAATGAGAACGACGATGAAATAATGATTGACTGGAATTCCACTGAAAATCCATGTATGGTTCAGCCCTGCTCAGATCCGCTGTTTGACAGCCTGTTTCTTCCTTTCTGCTATTTTGTACAGACAGCCTGTTTCCACTGCTTGCGATTCTACCGTCCAGCGCTGCAGCAACCCTATTGGTAGTTACCAAGGAAATATGATCATTTCTGAGCTCATAGTTTACATAATGTTTTACAAAAATTTAATTATGCACCGTGTTTCTATTGACTGTACAGCCATGCTATGTAGACTTTCACACTAATTCTGAGCAACCCCATGCACTGATAGCGGTGAAATGAGGCTTATAGAATCTTCCAATCTCATAGGTATTCGTCTCGCCCAGTTTCAGAGCTCCATTCGCGATGACTTTGATAAGATGACGGTCTTCCAATCACTGTCGTCCCAACTTTCTGGCAAGAAATACAGGGTTTCTGTGGCAGATTCTGCTCGTTCTTGCGGGCAAACGTGGTTCGGTAGAGAAGAAACATTTATCTTCTTTGATGAATCCCAAAGTACATCTCTCCAAGTAGTTCGCACCTTTATCGGAACCAGGCCTGTCATTCTCAACCTCAATTTGGACGGTAACATTCGCTATATGATTGCCGTCAGAGCCGAATCCACATGCATTTACAGAGTCGATGTGGATGTGCAAAACTTTTTCAACGATATCCCGAGGCCTTCTGACTCGGCGTCAGTAACAGTACGTTCGATTCCCGCACCGCGTTCAACTTTCCAACATCAATCGGCCTGCAAGACACCAAACTGACCATATTAGTACCATTTCATTTCTCCAGCCGAGTATCTCTCCGTCGCCATCATTGACAGGTAGTCCGAGTAGCTTGACCAGCGAGCTCGCATCACCTAGCGCCTCAGCAATGCCGACGCTATCGCCAAGCGAATCGCCCCGAGGGCCCACAAAGACGCCGATGCCAGTGCCCGTACAAGCTTCTGCATCACCGACAAAGTCAATTACTGCACCGACGCCAACATCGACACCGACTCCGAGCTCGTCAGCAGCGTCGATTGAACCGACTGTGACACCAACGCCCCTTCGACCCGTTTCGCCCACTCCTCATCCGAGTGTCTCGACTTCTGTCACGCCATCATCCTCGTCATCTGGCCAAATCACACCGAGTGATGCACCATCTCCAGTTTTGAGCACAACACCATCTGCGTCTATGTCTGCCAGTTCTTCGTCTTCTGCAGAACCGACTAGTTCTCCAAGAGCGAGTACGTCATCAACGCCGACGCCATCTGCCAGTTCTTCGTCCTCTGCGGCGCCCACTAGCTCTCCACGAGCAATTACATCATCTACGCCGATGCCATCTGCAAGCTCTTCTTCTTCTGCGACACTTACTAGTTCTCCACAGGCGAGTAAATCATCAACTCCAACGCCGTCTGTTAGTTCTTCTAATTCTGCGGCACCAACCAGTTCTCCGCTTCCGAGTACATCATCGTCACCAAAAGCGTCGAACACCCCGCCACCGTCACCGTCAACTGGTATAACCATTACGTTGCAGAGTGATACACCATCAAGTTTTATACCTGGCGAAACCATTGGCACAGCCTTCTCAAAGCGCAATTCTCGTGGCAAGTCAATTCCGGACAGTATCCGCGTCTCCGACTTTGTCTCCAATCGTGCAGCAACCGTCAGTATCTGCAGGCATAACAGTGGCACTAGCATCGGCGACGCCTTCTGCCTCTATAATTTCACCGGCGCCCACTGACAATGTTTCGGCTTCAGTGTCGCCCACTCCATTTTGGGCCCGACCGGAATTGCTTCTGCTTCGCCATCTCCATTGCTATTGCCCTCTGTTTCGGATGAGGAAACTGAAGCAGACGTTTCTCCATCGCGTCCAGCCGTCGCCCACGAGTGTTCGAGGATCATGATCCTCGAACATCAGTCCAAAGATGCATCTTTGCTTGTCGGCGTGGCGTGTTGACTCGTCCAAAACAGACGTCTGTGTGCAAAGTAAATTTATGTAAATCACGGCGCATGGGGAGCGACATCCGCCGTGAGGAGGCAACTTTGTCATCTCAGAGCGGAACTGTTGTGCGTTTACAATTGTACATACGATAAACAATCTACGTAAAAGTTCAATCGGCTCACTTCATTCTTTGTTCCTCAACTTTTGCCAAACGCCAATAGTAAATTGAGCCATCAAGTTTTCTAAGCCAGTCCATTAGTTGCCGCAATTCTACAACTAGCTTATCTCAATCCTGAAAGTTGGAATTGGATGTTTGCGTTCGATTCACTTTGGTCTCCAACCGACGACAGTGCAGACAACTGCGCCGCTTTCTGTATCGATGAGTCGCTTGCGAGCTGTGATGTTGACGGTGCGTGGATCAAATTGTCATGCGTACTACTGACTTGCCCATTTTCGGTTGACAGTAGACGTATTTCCGTCTCCACTATACGAGGAACTTCCGTCTGATAGTAACTTTGCTGTAGAGTCCTGAATTGCTCGACCTGTTGCAAGCATCAAGCAAGCTCTCTAACAGTCAACAGCGACAGACTGCACCAGCATATCTTTGGAGTGATTCTTAGCGTTAGATTCTTTGGAGCGCATTGATTCCCTACACCATTCAAACTCACCCAGCCACTCATCATCAGTGTTCCAAATAGTTTCGTCTCTCATGATATAATTACTCATTGGTATCAACCTCACCACTTTATCAAGGCTCTGAAATGCTTGATAAGCCATTTGCAGTAACGCCTCTTTATCTGCTGGGAAGTATGTCTGCCGTTCAAGCATCTCAGTGTTACCCATTGCAAAAAGTAGTGCTTGAAATTGTTCTTCATTGCTCTGATCCATCGCCGTACTCAACCATCAGTCGAAATGAGACAATGACGTATTTTCCAACGTTAATCCAGCAGTAGAAAGTTGTTTGCGTCCAAAATTTTTCCCAGCGGACACCATCCCTCTCCCAACCGAAGCAGCCACACGTTCAATGTTAATCCACATAGTATCCATCTAATGTATGGGGCGTTCGGGTGAATTATCAGCCCGCTTGACATAGATGACTGGCAGAACGATAAATGGCATGAGCCCTTCCTCATACCACGACCTATCAGTGTCTCGTTTTCGACCAACCTCCTCGGGCAATCTGAGCAGCGATCTGCTCAATTCTTCCTGATGATGTTGTGAAAGGTTGGCATCGCTTCCAACGTTATGTTTGTATGATATAGCCACACATAGTGTCCCCTCTTCGCCATGTTGTATCGGCAGCCTAATCCTCTTATTCCATCACTGGTTCGATCAACGTCTTCGTCAGAATCAGTAAGACTGCTATCGTCGTCACGATTCGTGGCATTGGATGAACCATCATTATCATTCAATTGCAGGCGTTTCGCAACTCGCTCAGTGCGGCGGGGGGATGATGCAATTTTCGCAGAGCGGCAGGTAGTAACCGGGGGAGAAGTTTCAGCGTTCTTGCAGATTGAGTTGCGGACGGCTTCCTTCTGTTTATCCAAGGAATTGCGCTTACTGCTTGTATCTGAAATGAGCTTTTCGGTGGAAACTTGTTCAGAATCATCCTCGTCTAGGCTAGCCTGTGCATCATTGTCAAAGACTGTTGGTGAAAGTGCTTCACTCATATACACACTAGAATCACCAGAAGGAGAATGGCCCTGTTCCAAGATGAAATCATCCGCCCAATCGTCTGTTTCTGCAGCAGGATCTGCATACACGCCAATGACATTACTCACACGAGGAAGATCTGATGCACCTAATTTGGCGTGCTGGTCCAACTCTTCGTCAAATGCAGTGAGAGTAATTGTATCGCGTGGACCGTGATCCCTAACACTGTTTGACGAGGTTGCTTTCTGCGGTGGTGATCTGCGATCGTGAAGACGACTTATAGATACGCTTCGGCTAGCGGCAGTTCCCTTCGCTGGAAACTTGGTTGGTGCGATTTCAGAGTCATCAGACAGTTCATCCTAGCCCCAATCGTCCACAGAGTCATCTGTTGTAATTGATGTACGTGTTGGAATGCGCGAAGAAAGAGCTGGTGTGGGGTAGAAGTGTCTGGCGGATGAGTAGAAGGTGGAGGAATAGTTGGGCTCGCACTTGAAGCATTACGAAGACGCAAGGGCTGACGAGGAGTGGGGAGAGGATCGGGTAAGCGAATGCGAGGACTGTCATTGAGATTAAGTGTGTCTGTCGACGATACTTGAGCAGATAATAGTGGTGGTCGAGGCGGAAGGGCAGGAGTGGCTGTTGCAGAGGTGCGACGGGTGGTGGCCTGAGCAACAACACAAACATCGGAAGAAGTTGACTCCTGAGAACTGCGCTCGGAAAAATTTCACGGAAGCTGGCGATGTGTTTTAGCTGTGTGCACTGGAGGAAATGACGAAGATGAGGGCACCGTTGGCGAATTATGCGCTTCCGAGAGGCGAATTCGAGCGCCACCTTCTTTGGTTACGACATCTGAAGTATGGGACGTATGGCGAAAGCGCTTCGAAGTAGGCTTGGGTGGAGGTTGCACTTTTCGCAATGGTTTCTGTGAGTGATATGAACGCTTTTCTCGTGACTCTGGTTGATCAGACAAAGGCTGAGGAAAGCCATGCGAATGGGCGGTAGAATTTGGTGGTGTTAGTTGTGGTCGTCGCTGGTGATGCCATTATAAAAAAATTCGCCAGAACAATTGTTTCCGCTTGAGTAGAATTGATTTCGCCCAAGTTGGCGACGGAAACTTGCGGTGAACAGGCGGGGAAGAATGCACGGAATACGCAGAGAGCACTTACGACGCGCGAAAACCTGAGAAATGTGTGACTATCACTCATGGAAGACGTTGAGGGCGGAAGGGAACACATTGCAGAGGGAGGATGTGCGAGGCGGGAGGGAGAGGGAATAATTTCATGGCCTTGATGGGTCATGCATGCACGGCTTACAGAACATGTGCATCTGGCAGTTAAATGGCCGGCGTGCTTCCAGTAGAAAGCCGCCGGCCGCGGGTACAAATTTGATCACATGTCACAATTCAAAATTGTGACTCAAAATTTTGTACCGGCCTGTTGTGCTTCAATTTCAAGCACACCCCTCTGTGACATGTTGTACCTCCCGCCAACAAGTAGCAGTGTTTCTTTTGCATACTTTGAGCATAATGTGCACAATGTGCACAATGATTGTGTACATGTGTGTACTCGAGACGCCATGGCGTGGATGTCTTGGCGGTGCTCATTGTAATTCACGCACAACAGTGCGTGCATGCCGACGCGGACATCAGCACACGACGGAGCATGTGATACGTCCATGCATGGACTGCATCACACACTCAACGTGCAAATAGGATCTTATAGCAGTCCATGCCTGGAGCATATGACTGTAAAGGGGTATAGGAGTGGGGAGCATGTATGACACGGATGGTTGTACACATAAGTGTGTGGCGTTCGAGAATCAATAAGTGGAGCAGTGTATGGTCGTCGGCACTTTGCAATACGGCGTGTATGATTGTACAGGGGTATAGGAGCGTGGAGCATGCATAGCATGGATGGATTTACACATATGTTTGCATGAGTCTGTGGCGTGCATGGATGGGTGTACAAAGAAGTGTGCATGAGTCTGTGGCGTGCATGGATTGCACGGAAGGGTGTACAAATAAGTGTGCATGTCTGTGTGGCGGCAGTGAAGCAATCAGTGCAACAGTGCATGCACGTCACAGCACTTTGCAATATGAATTATTATGAATGAGTGAGTGGCATTAAAGAGATTCTGAACGACATACATTTATGTGAACGGTCTTACCAACTTATTTAAACGATGGCAACTGCTCTCGTACTCGATCACAGGTTGCACCATCTAACTTTCCGTCCACTAGCGAGTCAAACGTTGTAATCACCGAAGTAAGCGCAATTGTGTCAATCCAGGGTGTAGGAGTGCCGAGCACAAAGCACGGTTTGTACCTACTCCGGTAGGAGTCAGCGTCCGTTTTGGTGTACCAATGAACCATCAATTTTGCGATACGGTTTCCCTTGCGCGTAATTCTATGTGTTCTCGCCACCCAGAACGGCTCCTCATCCGTACACTGATCCCCTTTGACCACCAGAAACAACTTCTTTCCCGATTGTGTAGCACTCAGAAGACTCGGCGGCGCCGTTTCTTCGTGAATCGAAAGCGTCTCCGAATTTTCGGACTGTTGCACGATGGGCTTTTCAGTAGCTTTGGAGGGTTGAAACTGCTGCTCAGCACGCGATACTTCATTTTTGTCCGTAGGCTCAGCACGCGACACTTCATTTTTGTCCGTAGGAGATTGCGGCTGTGTTTGCGTCGCTAGATGTTTGTCCATATCAGATTTCTGTGCACTGAACGTGTCAATGTGCGAATTTTTCGGCGCGGATTGATGCGCTTTGTCTGCCGGCAAGCGTACTCGATGGTGCGGAGATGGAGAGCGGAGTCGCATACAGCGCTCACAACGTTCACACTCTCCCCCCTTTTTTTCTCGATCGCCAGTTGCGCAGCTTTTTTCAGTGGTTTTTTGTTTGACCACTGCATCTCGCGGGAGAAGCCGAATACCTGCGTTAAGAATTGATAGCAGACGGCACTCCCGCGATATGCGTACATTTCCGACACCGGCTCATATAACGATACTAAGTAGCGCTGTCGTCTCGTACGGTCATACTCAACGACTCGAAATGAGTCCCTTACTAGATCTTCGCTGGCAGCAATTTCGAAGCAGCGCCGGGAACAGCATTGTACCTTGTGCAATTCTCCATCTTCGAACTTTTTCGCTATGATTTTTGCCCTGTCCAGATTTCTCTTCCTGATAGAGGACACCTGTCCTTTCATCGCGAAAGACAGTCGGTCTATTTTAGATCCTGATGATTCGGTCATTGTTGATGGAGGTGGTATGGGGCGAAAGTGTCGGGGACTTGCAGCACATGTCCTGCTTTATACCAGAACGGGAACCAGCTTCTAATCAGTTATAAACGCTCAGGATGTAAATATGTCACAAATGAGCGCTTTCTGTACTTTTCGGAACGAGATGTACTTCTTGAATTATGAGCCTTGAATCCATCGATCTCATTGGACGCCCGGAACTCTCTTGAATTGAAGGATTCCAGCGTGCCAGTCGTAGTTAAACCAGCAATGACTGTGGAAAGACATGTTATCTGTCTGATCTCTAATCCGAATACTCTTGGTGGGAACGATTCATTATCTGCTCCCGTTATTATTCCACATGTTCGTAGAACAATATTCTTTTCATTGAATGGAGTCATAATGTAAATGTTCTACCATTTATATGTATCAAGTTGCATGCTATTGCACCTGAACCTTGTAAACACCATTTTAGTTGTACAAAAATCGAATCAAGCTTCTGTAGTTTGAGAACAGTACAACGTACTACTTTTGGCAGGCCTGCTTTGTGCACCGTTCAAGCAATAATAATGTTCTTTCGGTCTGAGTTTCTATTTCTAATATGCATTGTTTATCGTCTAAGTTGCAGTGGGTAGGAATGTACTCTAAGGTGTAATGTAGGATATGGAATGTATTAAGGGATGAAAGAAACCTGGTAGCTGCGCTGTTTACTGAAAAATGGCATTGCAATGGGGAAATGAGAATGGGTTTTCGGTGTGCAAGATACTCAGACCTGTTCGGTAATATTGGTATCGGAGGGGAAGGTGGCGAAACCTGTTCAGACATTCCTGCTATTAGCAGCGAAAAGATGATGTGTACGGCCCATTTCCTGTATAGGAAATAGTCCTGGTGAGATGGGCCATTCCTGGGAAATATGAAAAAAAATATGCCAAGTGTTGTGAGCAACATAGCAAATCAGATTGCCAAATCATTCCATCATCTGGATGGACACGGCCCGGCGCAATATAATTTTTAGAATACCCCGCTACTTATATTTCTGACTGGTAATCATTGGGAGAGTGCTTGCGTCTCCTATCCACTTCAATTGTCTTCCAAGCAATGGTAACCACGATACTCGGGCCACCACCGCCGTCGTAATCCGGTTTGAGCCGTGTCGTGTCCTGCATGGCCAAGATGCTTCACCATGCATAGTACACTGGCTCAAAACCGAAATGACCGTTCACATTGGATCCAATGTGAACGGTCATTTCGGGTTTGGGCCAGTGTACTATGCATGGTGAAAGTACACTGTACTTGAGTATGGCGTTCATGACAATCATTTCAAGTCCTTCATGCGAAAGTGCGAGAAATTGATACAGAGTTTTATAGCTTCTGTTTCCCCTTCATTTCTTACCCGGCACTTCATTATTTCA
This sequence comes from Asparagopsis taxiformis, assembly GCA_030407315.1. Lineage (NCBI taxonomy): Eukaryota > Rhodophyta > Florideophyceae > Bonnemaisoniales > Bonnemaisoniaceae > Asparagopsis > Asparagopsis taxiformis. The sequence continues at coordinate 35,715 of JALQPE010000094.1, read as the reverse complement.
GAACTGGATGACATGACGAGATTCTTCAAGAGGAGTGGGTCCAGACTCAGTTCCAAATCAGGTCCTCCAGAAGAGGAACCGGGTACTTCCACCATGAAGCACACTAATACCGCCTTATTTGCAGACGTCATGGAAGGGTCTACGAACACACGTGTTGATCCGCGGGCATGCATCCCACTCACTGCTGTTCGACAAGTAGTGCGCTCTGGTGTGTTGCGATTGAAGTCGATATTTTCTGGAAACATAAAGTCAGCACAATGTCGAGAACAAGATGAAACAAACGGAATTGATGGATTCATTTCGGGCTCCGACAATGCGATCGTAGTCGAGTTGACCGGGTCGTTCCAGCGCCACATTATTGACTTTTTCAAAACGATACGCGGTCCTCAGGGTGATTTTCTTTCTGACAGTGAGGCGAAAGAGAAGTCCGAATGCCGTTCCGTTTGGTACGGAGTTGTTGACGGTATGCACAGACTGACTGCAATCCAGGAGTTAATGGATGAGAACCCGGAGAGGTGGGACTCTTTTATGTGGCCTGTCACGATACTGAAAGGAGGTCATTCTATCCAAGTTCTGAAACAACTAGGCAGACATCAGAACCGTAAGCATGATGCAACATTATATGTCGAAACCACGTTCTATGATATCCTGAGCGGAATGAAAGAAGAAGCCCACCGGATGCAGAGCATGACCTCAAAGCCACCTACAGCCAAACAAGTTGCTGCCGCATATGATGGTTGCTCCCACCTCAAGGATAACACCGTCAGACAGACTGCTGCGACGGCATTGCGCCTTCCTGTGCGAGTGATCGAAGAGATTGGAACAATTATGAATTCGGAGCATCCAGACTTGGCAGAACCTCCTTCTAGCAACAGTATGGCATTGAAAACTCGGAGAAAGGGTACTAATACCCCAATGACAAGCGTTGACTGTCGCGTGTATCGCAAATTTGTGAATATAACATCTTTGAAATCTGCAACCAAGTTCATGAATGCTTCGGGTACTGATGCTGAAGAAGTTCAAGTTCATACTCTTTACAGGCTTCGGGGAATCTCCAGATTGAATAAATTCAAACCAGTATCATACAAAGATACCCTCCAGCAATACGAATACACATGCGCAGCGATGAAAGAAGCGCGTAAGTTCGAGGTTCTTCATGAAGGACAGGTATGGCCAAAGGGCATGGAATCAATCAAGCAGAATCTACTTCGCTCATCAAAGTTCGATACTGATGTTATGGAGAACATGGGAAACGATTATAATATTCTGGGTGCTCTTTTGAAGCAGTACCGGAAAGTTTGCCCTCAAATTGCTCCCATGAAGGAAAAGAAGTATCGGGAAAGCCATCGAAAAGACCCAGATCCCGATTCTTTCTGTCAGGAAATTGGCAAGACGGCAGCCGATAACGAAAATGCAGATACAAGGGACGCGAAAGAAGAGAAACAAAAAGATGTCTCGAAGGAAGATAGTGTTCCTCAACTAGGCTCCGAAATATGTGATGAGGATATAGTCTCGGTACCGAAGATGAGCCAGATAACGCAAGAATCTGTACAAGATGAAGTTGACGCTTCCGAAAAGGTTATCACCGGACCGAAAACTTCTATTCCAGTGGACCGAATGATAACAGAGAACGATGTCTCTGCTTCACCTAGTATCAACTCAGACCGCCTCAACCTTCATTCTAAACGCGGTTCATCTGGTACGAATGAGCCAGAAAGAAAAGACTACGTTCTTGAAATGGGAATTAAATGCTATCAGATGAAATGGCAGGACTTCGACAAGGAAATATGGACAGATGAGTACCCTCTTCAGGATTTAGTTCTTACCGACCCTCCGTATGGAACTCCGAATTCTAAATCCCTTCGTAATACCGCATATAACAATTTCATAAGTGATAAGGAAATCAATGCATTATGCCAGTTTGCAAGGAGAGCCTTGAAGCCAGGTGGCTGGTTTTTCTGTTTTGTATCATTCCGAAACTTTCCAGCATTCCTGCATGAGCTGAGAAACGTCGGTTTCGACGGTCCGGAATACCCTTTCGTATTCATGAAAGACACGAACACTGTACAAGCACATCGCGGAGATATGTTCCCACAAAACGCGTGCGAGTTTGCAGTTGTTGCCAGGGCTCCCGGACATCGTAAGGACGGTTTCAAGCCAGACCTTCGAAGCCAATATCACCTCGTCCCAACAGAAACGAAACGGAAATTCGCTGCAATGTCCAGAATTCCCGTTTCGAAAGACAAACTTCTCACTCCAGGAACAAAATCTCCTGTTCTAACAGAAGAGAAACATATTGGAATGTTATCCGAGATAATCAACACGTTTTGTCCTGAGAGGGGTTCAGTTATTGATGTTTACGGAGGAACACTTACTACTGCGATCGCAGCGATGAAGACAGCCCGTTCATGTGTGGTTGTGGAAGCTAGTACCAAGATTTTCCGTCTCGCTCATGAAAGACTTCGTTCTATTGCCGATGCTTTGTATCATAATGATCTGAGATCACGTATCGGATCGAAGAAAAGGAGAACAGGGAATCATGCAGAGGATGGCGTTCTGCTAAGCCAACCGAAAATCTGTTCGCTACAGAAAAAGGGAAAAGATGATAATACAAATGCCGGTAAATCCACTATCGAAGGAATAGAGAGAGTACTGAAAGGAGGAGATTCTGTTGAACTATACATTTTGGATCAGGTCGTCGGAAAAGCGTCTCTCCTTTGTGCAGGAACTAGTGATGAGAGGTTCCAAACTACAATACACAATGTACCTCTAGCGAACTTTCAAGGTGAGGATCAGAAACTTGTATCTTGTTATATGTTCGAACCGAACGAATGTTGTTTGGATTGTCCTTACCCGTACAAATACGGTGGTATTGAACCTCCTCCTGGAACTTTGAAAGGGCTGAACGGGATATTCGCATGGGACTTGAACAAGATGAGGCCGTTGTCTTAGTCTTATTACGTATAGTTTCGCTCGGCCTTCAGAGAGGAAAGATTGTTGTCATTTTTCCCCGTAATCATGGGCGCATGAAGAGCACAAATCAACCAATCAGCCGTACTCCATTCACAACAGAGATTGATTTGACATAGGTATTTGGCGCTGTATCCTGGGCCAACTATCGCCGTCGAGGAGGCCACTCTGCATCCATATTAGATGAACGTCTCACCGGTGTCATTCCTACTCACTATGCATCTTGATCAACCGATATACTCGTCTTGCAGCCATCTCTTTTCCACGCTACCTGCAAATCTAACTACCGTTCAGAGATCATTCGTTCTGCTCCCACAGCAGATGGCTCCGCGTTTTCATCTCGCCGAAGCTAGGAATGACGCACTGGAGAAAGCCGAATCATACATGAAATCTCTTTCTAGGGACTCCGAATCAGAACACGCTCCTTCTGTTGAAACCATATCTGTGCCGCGTAGCCACGATGAAGTGATGCATGGAATAGTGGGTACTTCTTCCGACTCTTTCCGATCCACGGCTTCGATGTATAAACCATTTTCACGACTACAACACAGGAAGAATTATGAAAGTGTGACGAGGTCCAGTTCAGTTCGTCGAAAGAGCAGCATGCTAGAGAGGCGGGTGAAGTTCAGTTTGTCACTGCCCAAAACAGATATAAGAAGAATACCATGCTGCAATACGGGATGCTTCAGAAAAACCGACCATGTTTTCCTTCGGAATGAAGCAGAACGAGTTTTGTTGTACAACAGGGACGATCGCCGCAGGTATCTGCACGCTCTACTGGAACCAAACAGTAACCGGTTCTACTTCTCTGGGAAGCCTGTGTGTTGCGAATTCCTAGAGTTCAGCTTCAAGTTTTCACGACACCTGCAGACCTCGGTAAAGAAAGCTTGCCAGAATGGGAGTCTTCCATTTATGGCTTCTCCGAAACGAATTTCTGGCTCTCCACATAGAGATGCAGTGATCTGCTTCCTTGAACGCTTGTCTGCCTCGACTGCTGATATGATGCCAGACAGTGGAGAGAAGCATCTGCCTCTTTTCGAGAAGAAGGCTGTGTACGAGATGTTCTGCGACCAATTTACGTTATTATACTCGAACCGGAACCCACCAACTTTGAGCTACTTCTACAACACCTGGAACACGTTTTGCGCGAATATCAAGGTTCGGCGTGTCCAGAGGTTCACGAAATGTTCGGAATGTGAGTACATACGTGATAAACTGGAAGCCATCGGGACAGATATTCAACGCACTGCTCCGCTTCTGGAACGTCGCCAGCGTCATATCGAGATGGTGGCACGGGAACGCAGGGAGTATCAAAAGAAGTGTGAAGAAGCGTCACTATATCCCTCCAGGTTCACGTCTCTGATCGTAGACGGGGCTGATCAATCAGGATACGGTCTTCCCCATTTCACGGTATGTACAAAAGCGACTGTTGGTCATAGTTTGAAGGTGAGACTCATAGGTGTTCTCGAACATGGTGTCCGAAAGCATCTTTCGTTGTACACACTTACTGCTGAATTCGAAACTGGGGCAAATCATATCATCGAGGCAATTCACAGGACTCTTACCAAAAAGGCTATGGGTTCGAGTCTTCAGGGAACACTGTACTTGCAGGTAGACAATTGCACAAGAGAGAACAAGAACACGTTTCTGTTTTGCTATCTAGAATGTCTCGTTGCTTGGGGTGTGTTTGAAGAAGTACACGCTTCTTTCCTACCCATCGGCCACACCCATGCAGACATCGACCAGGCCTTTAGCTGTACCTCTCGCAGGCTACGTTCCCACAACGCCGTCACTATGGAAGATTTAGTTGAACAACTCAGAGTGTCCTATACTCCGGAACCCTCTGTCTCTCGTATGTTGCACGTGGCAAACTTCTCCGGTCTCTGCCGGAGTGAGAATTCGGTTGGAAAAGTGCATGCTTTCTCAAAATTCAGATACTTCAGGTTTCACCGATCCCAAGATACAGGAAAAAGTTATGACTTCTACAGAACTGCATGCGATGTTAAGATATTTTGTGAAGACAACTGGAAGCCTCTCCCAGTTCTCACTCCGGGGCTGAATGGTTTCCTGGTTAAGCCTCCTGAACTGAAACGAACACCGAGTAATATCATACGTTCTCCTCCAGATCGACATGAGGTCCTGCTCCGTTTTCGTTCGGAAGAGAGCAGGGTCAATAACAATTCTAAAATGGATCAGCTACATGAGCTTCTACGACAGGTTTATGAGGAAAGGGAAGATTCTTTTCATTGGAACCTCACCGAATGTTTCGAGATGAATGGCATGTATCGAAAAGGGAATCGGAACGTCGTCCCGATGGAGGAGGAACTCATGTCGACTGCAGATTGCATACCACTATCAGACTTGCCCTACTCGGTGAATCGCTTCGTGGCTGTAAATGGAGAAGACTGTACTACTGAGATGCCGTTCTGGCTAGGACAAATTATGAGTTGTAAGAAAAACAACGAAGGGGTTATTTGTCAGCTGTGTGTTCGGTGGTACGAGGTCTACGATGGAAGAGACGCATGGTCAGGTAAGTATAGGCCTGCCATGCTTCGCAAGGGGAGAACAACAGTGGCTTGGAAGGGACATATTTCGGTTGACACCGTCATTGCAGAGTTCCCTTCACTAACAAACAAGATGATAAGAGCTGGGGTAGAGAAAGAGATCAGGTCAGGCCTGGCGTCTATTCCGAAGTAAAAACGCCTCGTCTTCGACGACACGAGTAGTTCAATCAACTTTGTTATCCTATTCAATCAATATGAAAAAACATCTCTCATGTTCAATCAACTTCAGAAAGTTGGATTCTGGTTTGGAAAGTACGTTCTGTTCATAGCGAAATCAGTGTTACAATTGGATGCTTCCGACTCGGATGAGTTACTAAGTTTCCATGGTAATGTGTGTACATCCAGGATAGGAAAATTCAGAGAGTACTCTCTGAAAGGACAAAACTATACTCTGAGGGCAGAGGAGGATAAGGATGGCTCTCCGGTTCCTGCTTTCGGGGGTAGTATTGTGGAGCTTCGAGTGATATCAGGGCGGCACGCCTCTCCTCTAGATCCTACTCTCAGTTCCCTTTTCCAACAGGAATCACTATCTTCCAGCCATGAGTCGTTCAAAGCTCTCACATCTTCTTCGTGGATTAACTCTGGTGCCGCATTTCATAGCAGGCTTTCGGTCTCCCCGCATTCATATGGGTCCGCCTTCATCCTTCAGAAAGAGTCGTTCCAGGAATATGCTCGGCCGGGTGATCACCTGACAGTTTTATCACCCAGTCCTGAGTGCAACCCTACTCAAAATTGTGGTATACAGTTCTTCATTGGGCTTGTCGTCAGCTCTCCCGGACCGCCAGGCCCATTACAAAACCTGCTCTTTCTCGTCAACTCTGAAGGGCATTACAAAGTTGTCGGCGGAACTCGTGCAATCAATAATGTCAAGTTATTGAAACCAGGCACGAGCTCCAGCCCCTTTCATCCTACACATCTCCGTGGGGTTCTCAGCTGCGGTACCACATACTACGTCTATCCATTTCTTTTATACTGCGATGACTTCAATGAAGCCTCTGGTAAGAAAGGGAGTGCTGGAGGATGCTATATGCTCCCAATGGGTCTTCCGCTGTACTGTCGCCGGAACAGTTCTGCTGTGCGCGTTATCGGTGTCACAGGTCCTGGTGTTAGTACAAACCATATCCTTCGACATATCTCTAGAGACATTATTCAAGGATGTACGTCGGGGTTTCGTGATGTCGATCCAGACGGCAATGAATGTATAATTTTCCTGGACTTTATTGGTTTCGTATCGGATTATCCTGCCTGTTCTCATGTGCTGGATGTCATGGGGCACAACGCAGACTGCCCATGCCATTTGTGTTTCTTTGTAAGAGGGGGGAAATATGGGAAGAAATCGCAGTTTGGCTACGACACCCGTTTACATTCGAGCTCTGATACACACTTTCGCACATCCGAGCGAACAGCTGCTGTTCAGTCATCGGAAAGTTCTGCAAACATCTTGAAGTATCTGGGTTTGAGAACAGTGCAAAATATCACAGACACTCCATTGCATCTCATTGAAAGACTACTTCATGAAGCTAGGTCCAAAGGGCTGGTTCCAACCGGGACACCACTCGGAAACGATGGTCTACGAATCCCTGTCGTGCCTGCTATTCTGGACCCATACCGTTCGACGTTTGTTGGGATTGACCATCTCCTCCACGGACTGGCAAAGGATGCTCTGGACAATGCTTTTCCAAGCTTGCCTAATGATGGTGTGAGAAGGCTGGCCGACAGGTTCATGGTGGATGCCCTCCGTGTATTGGGTCTCGCAAATCAGAACAAGATATATAACTTCAACGCAGGTGAAACTCATACAATGGGAATCTCGGACAGATTTGCAGTTCTCCTCGTCGCCGAACACTGCTTCAGGTCTTCTCTGAAATTCCAATCGCAGACTACAAGGTCATCCGAAGGTAGCGGTTCAAGGTCACTCCAGGCTTCTGAAGAGCAACGCCATCTGTCTCTCGAACTTGTTCGTCTCCTATCCTCTATTTCTGCAGCTACATACTTCCTACCGCGAAAAAATATCGACGATTCTGAGGCAGTACAGAGAGGTACAGGGAATTCTGCGCACAACAGTCTCCGTCGTCTGCAGCAGCTATCGAAAGAATATGCTACTCTAGTGGATGACCTGCTCAAGACTGTTCCTACCAGACAGCGGAGCACAGCGGTCTCGAAGAAACGGAAGATGCAGACAGAAGGTATAGTAACGAATGATAATGACCACATTGAGATGGAAAACAAGACTGCTGGATTCCGGGCAAGGAATATTCTTGACAATAATCCAAACTTGCACCCTCTCATTGAGGCATTTGAACACACTGTTCCTCTGCTCGGACACGCTCGCCAGGTAGCTGAGCTATCATTCGAAGCAATACATCAACAAATGAAACCAGGTCTAGAGCATTCCGGAGGTGCTGACAGACAGTTGGATGCTATGTTAGCGGCACTCGGAAACTATTGGAAAGGAAGCCTCCATCTTGCTTTGAAAAGTTTCTCCAATTCTACTCCAGCATCTGTGGAGGGACAACGTTCTAAACGATTTCTCCTTCGTGTTCTATTCAGACGGGAGCACTGTAAATCCATGGAGAACCTCCCGCCTAGTACGCTGCATGACCTCTGTCAAGAACCCCTTCTCTAACATTTGAATAGGTCTTCTTTACCATTCTTCTCTTCTCCATATTCATATTACTCGTGGACAGGAGTTCCCTCTTCATTACCACAGCAGGATTTTTCCTGTGGGCAGAATTCGGATGCAGTCATGCTTCGTGGAAAACCTTGCAAGGGAGCACGTCTCGTTTCTGCCCACCCTGCCTGTGCAGCTTCGCCCTCTGCTGCGTCTCGGGACTTTTCAAAGCCACAAGAAATAGCTTCTGGCTGTGTAGTACAAGCTTGCTACTCAGCTTCTCCGTCTTCTAGAATTCTACAGAAGACCTGTTCACCTTCTTTTTGGGCTGTTACCACCGTATTTGACCTGACTATTGATGGAAACATTGCTTCACCTGGAAACGTTTGCATAGACGAATCTCACCAGGAAAACCTGTCTCCACCACACGCTATTGTTCTTCCAGTTATCAAGCAGAAGTCCTCCCCCACTACGTTTGCTCCGAACTCCGATTCCGGCTCCTGGTTTCTCCCTCTCACTTCAGGGGTTCGTAAGGTTGGTCTCCTCCACAATTGTAGCCCTTCATTATGTTCTGTGGAGCAAGGCACTTCGAATGGAGGAATTACGCATGGAGGTCCTTCGTTTATGGATGGTGGTTCCTTCTCTATTTTTTCAAGAGCAGATGGATATCCGCCAAGGACTGCATGATACTCTAGGGTCTAGTACATAAGCTTTTCTACCATATTACTTCCCGTAAACATACTTCCTCATATTGTAGCGTTCCCGTCACATACATCCACCTTGACATTGGCCATACTTATGTCCCTTGTCCCAAAACCTGTGAGACACTATGTTCTATTCTATGTAACCATCTCTAATTCCTCGTCTATACCATTCATGCTTCTTCCAGAGCTTATCCTTTCCTTGAACTGCCTCAAGCATGAACCAGCATCCTCAGGGCGGAACGTACCACAATAAAATTAAAGTAAAATTAGGTTTCTTTTACTGCAGTAAAAACTGATCTACCAAATGCATCTTCCTAGATCACTTTTTACTGCAGTAACTAGTCATTTTTTCTAATTTTTCATCATTGGCTCCTCAGCCTGCAATACACGTTTCCGCTCACACGCGTGCAGCTGCACGCCAGCTGTAATGAAATAGAACACTACCTAGTGTTCTATTTCATTACGTATTCATGACGAGTCCATCTCGAGTCCATGACGTGTCCATGACGTGTTCATAGATCAGCAATGATTTGTTTCTGATTTGTCAGTACGAAAAGCGCGCGCTTTCTCACTACGCAAGTGAAATACGCGACCTCTGGGCTCACTCTGCAGCATTATTTTAGCCTTGCGTCACGCCGGGCAACATCGCCAGCACCTGTCGCTCGGAGCACACCACCTACGCAGGATGGGGCGGCGGAGTGCAACCACATCCCTACGGATGTGGTTGTGTCCCGCCGCCTCCATCCTACGATAAAGTTTTCCAGCTCATTTAGTCTTTTAGCCATTCCTCCCATTGTCTTTTTCTGCGGTTCTTCGTTGTTCTTCTGCTAACATACTTTTCTGCCTTTCCTCCTTTCTGTTTCGTCTTTCTCCAGGGCTACTGTCATTACTACGTTTTCTCACTGCTAATCGAGCTTTTGGCATACCGTTTCCAGCACTAACCACTGTGTCATCCACTTCTTTCCATCTATGTGCCAGCAGAAGTTTCTGGGTTCTCTACAATCCGCTTACTCAAGCTCTGGCTCCACTATCAACGGTATGTTCTCTCGCTTCTAACCATGCTTCTAGCGTTGATGAAGTTACATTCCTAGCACTAACCATTGATTCATCTATTCTTTTCCTTCCAGGTGCCAACAGAAATTTCTGGCTTCCCCTCATCTCTCTTTTCATGCCTATATGTATTTGTAGTTACTTTATGTAGAGCTAGTGATTTGCCGTTTAGTATCTGCCATGGTGGCATAGTTCATAGTTCCGTAGTGCAGTGTACAGATGATCTTCATGTCGTTAAACTTTTGGCGTTAGCTGCCCATTTACCTATTCCATATCCACTACACCATATCGTAAATCTTGCGTACCCGCTACTGGCTGCAACCTAGTCTAATTCATTGTCCCTATGCCGATTTCCATTCTACCTAGATATCGTTTCAGTCAGACATATCCGTCCTGCAGTTTCTCCGCAAAAGTGCGATGTGCCGCCCATTCTACCTTTCAGTTTCTACCCAGAGCGCCCACCGGTGCAACCACTCTACCCAGTGGACATGGTCCACGCCCACTCGACGGTACAACCACTCTACCCAGTGGACATGAACCACGCCCACCCGACGGTACAACTACTCTACTCAGTGAACATGGTCCACGCCAACCCGACGGTACAACCACTACATCCAGTGGAAGTGAACCGTACCCATTACAGTGCTCCACGGTGGAATAATACCAGTGTCACGAGCAGGTGTTATAATAGAATATATCCGGCCTTTACACAGTACTGTAGTTTGGAAACTAACCGCGCTTTGCCTTGGGCCGTACATGCCCAGTCAATGGTCCCTTTCCAGATTATCGTTTGACCAGTTCCACAAGTCAGCTTGGTCACGTCCCATAAGCAAAAAATCACCTACTCTGGAATTATTCCAATGAATACAATAATCATACTTTGGTCACCGTCCATTCAGCGAGTGCTGCTTACGCCTGGTTTCAGACACCGGACCGTCACGGTGTGCCCATTATATTTTATAGTTTATTTCTAAGAATCGCTCTGCACCTTCCACCACATATCGCAGTCACGGTGCACCCCATATCTAACTATACCCAAATACAGTACTGGTTCCATTCCAACAGTCCGTTCCTGCGTGACTTGGCCCGTTCTAGTCAACCCGCCGTCCTGCTCATATATGGACGTGGTTCATTTCCATCCCTACGTGTCCTTCCGTACATGGTTCAGCCATCACCTCACGGCGACACCATAGTTCTGCTTGGTTCCTGCCTACTGTAAAACAAAATCGCCGTGCTGGTCTCAGCCCATGATTTTTTACATTTTTTCGATGGGCCTTATCCAAAAGTTGGGGATGGGCCTTCCGCTAAAATATGGTGACTAGTTCTACTGTACAATACGGCATTTTCCATGGAATATTCTCTATTTTTGCTTATCCTGTGAAATTCGCGGAAATCGCTACACATGGCGCGGCTCGCGGTTTCGTGGCAACGTTCGCGCGCACGTGCTCGCATCGACGCTCCGTGACACGTAATCAAGACGCCACGCGTACGCTCACTTACTAACAGTACATCAAAGATTTGATAGATGATGGGAAAGACTTCAAGCAGAAGATGGAAAGTAATCCCTCCTGCCCAGACTTCGACACATTCTTAGGAGAATATTGTCAAGATTGGGTTAAACCTCCTTCAGAAGATACAATTATGAAGGAGTGGAACATACAAGTTCTTCCACAAAACCGTACATCACAGATCAAAATGTATGGATCAGGAGGAAGTGAGAAGGGGGAAGGAGAGGATAATAACGGGAACGAGGACTGCCAGCAGAACTTCTCAGTATCTGAATTTGCTCTACTGTTCGTTATTTTACGTGATGAAAAAGACGCAAAGTCGGCCATTTACAGACTTGGACAGGAAATGACTCGGGCAGACCTTGATTCCGGGAAAACGCGAGATTCGTTCTGGGGAATCGTGGCAGACAAGTTCAATAGTGATGATGTCATTCTGAACCAATCATTTGTTGGAAACGTGGACGAAGCAGATCCCACAGAACCACCACCGTGCGTTAGAACTGGTGCTGTTCTGAAAAGGCAATTCAATGCAGCCAAAAAATTATTCACTGCAGCATTGAACAAGTGGCGTAGGTCTAGACAGAATAATCCTAATACATTTGTTTCCTTTCTGAAACATAATGGTGAAGAACTAAGCGCCTCCTCCAAAAAGGCATTGATAATAGTTGTTGTATGCAGGCTTGGAACACTCAATGCAGACAATCTGCTTATTGACTTGACAACAAAAAATTCGAACACAGGAGGATGTGAGGGTGTTGTTTTACCTTGTGAAAATTCTACAGGGGCCCCTGTAAGTCCGGACTTTGGATTTCAGGAATCACGGAGAAAACGGAGGAGAAGCATTGAAAATGATGGTTAAATTGACAAGGCTATGCAGACTATTGACAGAGTTGTCAGTAATTTATCTAGAATTGTACCGGAAGATTCTGTTAATGGTGATTCTGCCCACAGAGAAGTGTCAAAGTCAACGAAGCATATAACGGAATGGAAAGAAAACAACTCTATGTTCGAGATTCTTGAATCTGCACTGAATGTGTTGGAGAGAGCGGAAGCAAGGGGTAGAGAGTAGTTTCTAGAAATAACAAGAAAGAGGTATGACAAAGCACTGAAGGCTTACAAGGAAGTTTGCGATGTTGAAAAGGATAGATTGTTGTAAACAGATAGTTTTAGTCTGACTGCGATTGAAGTATCATAAGAAGTTATTTAGTGAAATAGAGCTTCATGCAGCTTCGCTACCTGTAGATACCATAATAATGACTTGGAAAGTAACGCCAACAAATTTAGAATAGTTCTGAGTTTTTACTATACCCTTGTAGTATACGTGGCAATTCCGAAATTGCAAATATTTACGTTTTCCGCGGAATTCGAATTTCGGCGGACACGACCGGCGACAGCAATGCACGAACATTGCTGGCGCATGCGCGCGCGCAACCGGCACACGTGTGCAACGAACGTACTGGCAACGGCCAACGGACCAACGGGTCCCTACGTGTGACCCACAAGGTCCTTTCCCATTCGGGGACGTTACGAGCAGTGTTTACACTGTAAAGCGATGCCATCGTGGCCATATAGGTATTGGCATCGTGCCGGGAGGGAAAGGGGACAATACATCGAACGAGCAACGGCTCTAGTCTACGACTGACTTCTATGTTGCGTTTACATTTTGCCTAGCGAGGCTTCGTCTCCGTCGAGCTGCGTACTCCCTACCCATCGCCGCACGTAAGGCTGATTGCGTGTAGTGCCTCCGGGCTTGGTTGAGAGCGCCTCCGGTGCCTTGCCACCTCGTTTACCGAACGTAATCCTCGCGTGGATTGCTGGGTCGTGACGCTCATGTCTACTCGCTAACCTATCTCTACCTTTCTACCTAACATACAGTCAAACACCAGCGGGTGGACTGTTCGTTCGTTTCGTAAGGACAGCGTGTCCACTAGCTCGTACCAGCTACTTCGTCAGCGAACTATAGTTCCACAACCCTACAACGCTTTTGAGCTCATTCATGCAAAATGGGCAGGAATCGAGCGGTGAGTAATAGCAGGTCGTTCGTAGCCACCAGATTCTATTACTCTGACAAGTCTTTGTCGTGTTTTTTGATACTGTGAGACGACTGTTACACGACTCGTCAGCTTTTTCTCGGATATCATGGTCCGAAAACCAAGCCTTAGAGCTTTGAAGATTACTCATATCATCTTTAGAAAGCTCACGCCTGCGCACAGGCTCCCCATGGTTGATACAAAAATTAAAGATTGACATTGTAGTACCAATGACCTCCGAAGCAATTTGTACATCAATGTTTAGCTTTCTGAGAATCCCCCACTTGGCCATCAACATACCAAATGCCTATTATACATACATGCGCATACTAGAATGGTAAAAATTGAATGAATCTTCAATATCCGTCTTTTGCGAGGAGGGCAAAGGTTTTATGAGATAGTTTGTACAGATATATGCTTCATCCCCTGCTATCCAAAATGGATACGGAAGCTCACCATATTCAAGAAACTTCCCAAGTGCCGATACAGAGTGTGCAAGCGAGTCATGAGTGGAACCAGTACACATAGCCGAATAGCAAATGAAACGGTATCTGTAGTCTACGACAGCCTGGACGGGAATTTAATAAAAAGTCTTTCCTGCAGTAAAATGTCGCTGGGTGATGATCATAGTTCGGTTTCATTATTTTGACACATATTCCATTCAGAGCTCCGACGTAGTCTGGTAATGGATTTACCGGCTTCCGGGAAATCTGGAAGCCTTCAGAACTTCTTTGAAGACCTTGGAAAGTTTTGGGAAATCCAGGTAGTGTCAATGCAGCATCAATGGTCTTCCTTGTGGAATGAAATACATTATATACAGTCGTCCTGCCTATGCAGAATTCCCTCATTACTGACCATGCCTGTGCGCCTGTTAGCATCATCAATAAAACTGCTAGACGTAGATCAGGTGGTACAACTGGACGGGATGCAGTCCCATTTCTTCGTTTCGCCTCAATTCCGGTTCAATGAGGAAGAGAAGCTTATAAAATGTATCCATTGGCATTCGATTGACCCTGCAGAATTCAATATCATTATACATCCGATTTGCATGTGAAAACGTTATACCATGGCGTTTATCGGATGGTTTCGGGAAAGATGGACGGACTTGACCGTGTTTTAGTTGCTTCCGCTGTGCGGAAAGAACTCCAACTAAGCATGAAAGTAGGAGCAACAGCCTTCTGATAGAGACAATCTTCTGCTGTGTCAGCGAGAATCCCATGTCGGATTAGGAATCAGGTACATTGCACTCCCCACAGAATTACGTATCTGTGTCCTGTTAGGAGTTTTCTCCGCGCTGTGCGCGTACGGGGAGCTCGCGTACATAGAGCTCGAATCGACATTTTATCGTCCGCGAATCATTCTTACAAAAGTTGTGAATTTCTGTGAGTGTCAGATGACGGAAATCGAAAACATTCAAGTTAGTTTATTAAACTTCCGTAAGGGAGATTACTTTAGAACTTCTAACTTATTCCGTTCTGAATTCGATGAATTCCGTGCATAATGTGCAGTGCGTGCCAAATGTGCGCTTGTTAGGACTGGCCCCCAGTACTTCGACCGTAAAAATTTTTCCAGTCCTTGTCCGTCACCCACCTCATCGGAGATGGCGGTCCAGACTTGTCGAACTTATGACAGACTGTCTCTATTCTATTCTACGCTGATGTCCACGGGCACTGCAAGTGCCGTGGCAAGAATCCCAATTGAATTTGTTTCTATGCGTAGTGAAATTGTGTCATAGTGCAACGTAACCAATCGAATCACAAGGACACCTGCCCCAAATATCGATATGTGAAATACGCGAGTAGTGAGGAAAATCGGTTCGGATGGCAAACAATTTGGCCTTGAGAGGATGAATTGCGTCCACAAATCGAGAGAAACGATGTCATCAAAACAAAAACCATGCTTACATAATGCCACCATGACATCACTTGAAGACATAGGCTTCCCGATACTCCTAGACGTACCAGTCAGTTCTTTTCTAGTTATCTAGAGTACCCGTAAAACTGGTGTAACCGATCATAGAAGTACCCTGCGCTTTGCTGGCCCTTGTTGGCATCAACAGCTCCATTCTCTGACACTACATCTGTACCATATGTGTTTTCTACAACGAACTCTATTTCAGTGAAAACGGACTTACGGATATCGATTCACCGTTTCGCCTATCAGATCAGTTGGAATCACAAACTGTATCGAAGTTGCTACCTGTTGATATGCGCTCAAAAATAAAACGGTGTTGCTGACCACATACACTAGTGGTAGTGTTACATGTTACATGTGAGTATGCTGAAAACTTACATGTAAGCAGTGGTGGTGACATTTGCTTCTGGTAAAAACTGTCATCGTGAACCAATAGGTGGATACATGAGAGGCCGATCTCGGATAGGCTCACGAAAGCATTGCATGTAGTCAATTGAGTCTCGAAAGAAGGAGATTCCACACTAGCAGAACCCTGGCTTATAAGAATCCCCCTTCCGCTGCTTGGAAATCGCACAAGGATGATACATTCGATAATAGGAAATGATGATAGAGCACGACGGTGATGATAAATGAATCGCGTGGTTGGTGATTGAGGCTGGCTGCACATTTGAATGCTGGTTCTCTCCCACAGCGTCCTCGTCCATGGTCTTTCTCATGTGATTGCATCAACTGGACTGCATAGCAAAGATGAGGAGTAAAATTCAACAGAAAATGGCGAGGCTTGTATGGCTCGGCTATTGGGAGAGCCGCGCGGGGCAACGAATGGAATACGTTTGGCACGTGCCGCATGGCTGCATTAGCACCAATTGCAGAAAAGACCATGCTTACAGTACGATGCAGCCTGTCAGAGACTGCATTTAATTTAATGGCAAGGCTGCAGCGTTTCCACCTTGCCTCGATCCTACAACAATGATAGTACCTACCACATGGATCTCCAGCGTCTACAAGCTGTGTTGTAATGCTGCAGGCATGGAATGGTAAAGCGTTAATTTATATTGAGGCAGCGGCGTGCACTGTGATACACCCAATGTGAGAAAAGCAACAAGATTAATATAGAATTGCTGCTGCAGAAGGGTGGGACAGTGTGTGTTCCCATGCTTATTTGTGAATGTGCACAATGTCCTCGACAGTACATCAGTCGTTCCGTTCCGATCGGTGTGCTTCAATAGAACACGAGAGCGTCCATTTGCGCGAGTGAGTAATCGGGCTCGAGAGCTATTCGGCAGGAACTTGTTCCGATCAGGCAATTGCGACGCAAGAGGGATGTAAGCTGCAAATTGCGGTGGAGGCTGGACGGGGGGTTAGTTAGCAGCGAAGAGATGAAGAATGTTAACTGATGCAGGGCCCATGCGGCTAACTGCACTCGCTGGAGAGGGAAGAGTGGCGCGAATGCCGCGGGTTTTGCATATGAGATCTGATCATACTGTACACTGGGTGGACAAGGAGCTAAAGTGGGCTGCAGAGGCAGGGGAGAGATGACGCGTTGTGACCCGACGAAGCGGGGCTTGCCGCGGCGCGGGGAGCAGGGACAGCGGCAGCTGGGCTTCGCGGCAGTTCGGAATGCGTGCTCTCAGACGTGGAGGCCCGGTTGGCCTGCAGATTCGTCGAGCAGATATTGTGGAGGAGTGGTCGAGCGTTTGCGCGAGAAAGTTGTTTTCAGAATTAAAAAAATTCACAGGCCCCACAATCTCAATCTCAACTGATGGATTGAGGAACAACGCGGCGGCTGTCAATCATCACATGCGGGTCCTGAACTGCACGAAATTCGGCCACATGTGTGGTCCGACGTAAACACCTTGCACAACGCAAATGAGCCGTCAGACTTGATTGCACACGTCATGCCAGCTTCAAACAGTCATGCTGATGATGGACTTTGCTCTTCCCATTATTTAATTGCCATCATACTTTCAATAAGGAGGAAGATCGGCCTCGGCTCCACTCCATCCAGTCAGCACCCCCGCCCCGATTGCTCCCTCTCGCACTGTCTTCACACATTCCGTTCTTCAATCCTACTTAAACAGTCTTCTGTCCCACTTGCTACCCGCTTGCAACACAAGCCACCCAACCCACGTTCTCACCCCAGCCAGGACACTCCTATTGCTCATTTTTCCTCGATTTTATTTCCCTGTCAGCAGTCAAGCTCCACAGAGCAATTTATTTCGCTCCTCTGCCACGCTGTTCTGTATCCACACTTTTCCGTTTCTACCGCCATCTATAACAGCCCCTCTCCCCGGCCTATCCATTGATTCAGTCGTCTCCTCTTTGGTACTCGACCCGCACATCGTCAACATCTACATACAATGCCAAGAACAGATATCGACGTTCATATGTCCGACCCTCGTGATAAGCGCTCCAAGACTGCCACAGAGTCACACTCCAGATCCACCAAACATGACATAGGATTCCTCCTCAACAATTCGCGCAATGAGCAGCCCTACAGTCGGGCACCCCAGCCATCTTCCCACCATGCCCCTGCCCGTGACCGGAACAGCAGTGCTGCCTCTAGCTCCCAAGCTGGTAGTACTTCCGGTAGCATTTCCCAAACTTCAACACAATCCGCTCGCGAATCGCAGAAAAGAAAGAGCAAGGACCGTCCATATGCATGCGAAATTTGTGGCTTCGCATTCGGACAAAGATCAGATCGAAACAAACATACTAAAACTGTTCACCTCGGAGAAAGAAGATTTACATGCAGCTATTGTCAACAGTCATTTGGCGAAAAGGGAAATTTGTAAGTTTGTGCAGCTTTCTGATTTATCCTCCCATCCATCACCTGTTGCTTCTCTCTAACATCATATGTCTCATGTTATCATCTCTCTTCAGAAATAAGCATATCCGCGCTCGTCATGAGAAACAACGGCCATTTAAATGTCAAGAATGCAACAAGGAATTCGCCTTCCATGACGGCCTCTCACGGCATACTGCCATGGTACATCGAGAAGCCCGCCCGTTCAAATGTGCAGCGGAAGACTGTGACAAGGCATTCAAGCAAAAAGCACATGCAGAGAAGCATCATTCCTCTGTTCACATGAAGCTAAAACCATGCGTGTGCTTTTGTGGTTCTTCCTTCAGAGAGAATTATAATCTAAAGCAGCATCAAAAAGCTGTACACAACATGAATCCATAAGGGCGATCGGTCCATATTGCTGTCCACGACGATTAAGATTAAGATCCCTTCTCCATGTAGAGATGAATGATTTCATCCCGGAAGGCAGGATAATAGCAGAGGAAATAAGGGCCAACCGTTCTTACCTCTGTTTAGTTGATTAGATAAGTGGTCTTTTTGTATAGAAGCTGTAGTTGAAAGATCACTGCATAGATTTCCTATTGGAATGTGTTGATACAAAGTATTGGATTAATTTCTCAAAGACACCACACATTCATGCAGTTTTGGGTTCTAGGCCTTTGTGAAAACATCAGTTCTATAGTCCCTGAGATTGCTCTGGATTTATCACACTGGATACCTCCACCAATATGTTCTCAACCTTGCGTGTGTTGGAATTATCATATATACTATCAGATTGAGAAGTGAAGGTACACCAAGTTTCATATTTCACTCATTGAAATACCCATACATTCACTGAAGAAGCTATAATCCAAAACATAATGGTGCGGTGACGGGTTCGGACACATGATATACAGTTTGCCGTATATAACAGGCTCGGAACTAAGAAGCACGATGATAGACGATTTCTGGTGTTGCCATATGGGAATATATGGAAATTGCATGGAAATGTTTGTGGCGCGTTTTGCTCAGCAGGCGGTGCCAGTACGGAGCCGAGTTTTGGCATACGTACGCCTGGGGGGAACTGGGTTACGATCTTACAGCGTAAATGTTAGGGCTAGAGAAGTAGAAGTTTTGCTCGAAAGTTTAATTGTGTGACGTAACCGCCTCGCTCCTAGTAACGCGCTGTGGTAAAAGACAGTTGTCCCCGAATCGAGATCCTAAAATGTTATGTAATGGTGTATTGAACTTGGTGCTGTGAAACTCGTCGCAACACCGAAACATTACCTTGATCTCATTTCGATTGTTACTGCACTGCTGTAGAAGCACTAGCCAGAATATACAGAGCAACGGTACGATTTGCAAAGGATTCCAAATTAATCGCAGATGCGTAATTGATTAATTGCTTGCAGCTAAGCTGTGGCCGCAGCTTTTCATCTGTCTTTGGCGTTCGCATGTTACTTCATCGAACGACAGCCATATGAGATTTGAGCGCAAAATCTCGCGCAGTGCAGCAGCATATCTCAGGATCTCGATTCGGGGACAACTGTCTTTTACCACAGCGCGTTACTAGGAGCGAGGCGGTTACGTCACACAATTAAACTTTCGAGCAAAACTTCTACTTCTCTAGCCCTAACATTTACGCTGTAAGATCGTAACCCAGTTCCCCCCAGGCGTACGTATGCCAAAACTCGGCTCCGTACTGGCACCGCCTGCTGAGCAAAACGCGCCACAAACATTTCCATGCAATTTCCATATATTCCCATATGGCAACACCAGAAATCGTCTGATATGAAAGAAGTGTGGAAATGTTTAAAGAAATGTATATTTTCTCACAGAGTGCATTAACGGGGGTTTTCCTTACATCGCGTCAGCATGATTGCAACATGAGGACGTGAGAAAACAGGAAGAAAATACTGCTGTATCTTGTACGGTAGAACAGAATGAGGGCTGAAAGAAAGAATTTATGAGACGGAGAATGTGCGTGAACTATTGTTGAAAAGAATTTTTTGGAGTTTGTTTCGAACGAAGTACTCCTGAATATTCGATATTCGATCGAGATATGGGAATTATGAGTATCGGCAAGATAACCAGACTGTTGGAAAGTGGGTGCAGTGATGATATAAAACGATAAATTGTTACAGATGCGACGCTGTAGGGCATGTATCTTACAAATGATTGACCCATACGAACATATCAATTAAAATGGCAGGAAATATGTTTCAGAAAAACCGGTGTCCACTTGACATGAAGAGGCTGTAGCTCGTGTATTGTTTTCTCATTCATCTATGGTCACAGTGGCTGCTATATTATTCAGCTATGTAACGTTATCAATACAATTGATGACGAGATACTTTTCGGCCCTCATAGATTTTCTACCGGAATCAGACAAAGGAAGCAAACAGTTGAGTCTAATCAATATTTCAATTTTCAGTTGTAGTTGTTCTGACCCCGTTCCTATGAACTGTAGGCTTCAAGGCGGTATCGAGGTTGCCATAGACAGCAATGCACAGTTCAGAAGCTTACGTCGACTTCATGTTGCAATTATATCAAGCCACTTGTACCGTGCCAGCACATAGTAGTCCCATGAGCTGTTCCATATGACACTTTAATTTAATCACTACCCGTGTTAAGAAACGGCTGCAACAACTATCGGAACTGTACAGCAGTGCCCCTGGTGTCAAACGATCTTCAATATAATTCCTCCTCGTTCTGGTAGTTTCTCACATCGGTCCCTAGAATAGGAACAGAACCGATCGGCCCCGATCCATAATTTCCCTGCGTCAGGAGGCACCCACACCTGCCTTCAATGATGCGCAAAATGAGAACATGACATTGTCCTTTCCTAATATTTTAAATTTTTCTAAAAGCATTGTCGTATATTCAACTTGTTGGAAGAGAGAGACTCTTAGTTCAGTTTGTCAGGACGCTAACTCATCAAACGAAACTAACACTGACAAGTACACTGAAAAACACTACACTGGTAAGGTGACAAGCATTAAGAATAGTATTTAAGAACACTTATGTTGATGTAGAGGATCGTAATGTCATAGCTTTATTGTGTGATCTCGTGGTACGGCGGCGGTATTAATACTGGTTGTATCAGTGTATTATATGTGTGTCTTAGTGTATACGTATGATCATCCGACAACGTAGGATCTCGTTGGTTGCGCCGTGGAGATGATGTGATCATCCGACAGTCGCCGCACGGCGCAGGCTACGAGAGCCGGAGGAGAGGTAGGCGTTCTTTATACTGCGCAGGTTTAAATGCTTTGGTTAATATGTCGGCACAGTTTTCGCTGGATGGGATGTACGAGATGCTTATTTCTTTGCGGTCGATTAGTTCCTTAATGTAGTGGTATTTCACGTCGATGTGTTTCGATTTGGGCGTTGGGTGGGTGGTGTTGGCTGTTGTTATCGCCCCTGCATTGTCCATGCGTAGTGGCGTTGGCTTGGTTTCCGCGTGGTTGAGGTCTGCAAGTAGATTGCGCAGACAAATGATGTGTTGGGCTGTGTGGAATGCCGCTACATATTCAGCAGCCCAGGTACTTGTCGCTATGAATCGCTGTCGCTTGGATTGCCAAGCAACTGGTGAGTCGTTGTATAGGATATATGTTCCGGATGTGGAGCGTCTTGTGGTGACACATGCCGCATAGTCACTGTCTGAATGGGCTTGCAGGGTGGAATGTAATCCTGTCTTGTAGTGTAAGCCTTGGTCTTGGGTGGCGTTGAGGTATCGAAGCACTCTGAGTGCCGCCTGCCAATGTGCTGTGGTTGGCTTATGGGCGTGTCTGCCTAGGAAGCCGATTATGAAAGAGATGTCTGGTCTCGTGGAGTCTGCAAGATAACGGAGACTGCCGATAATACCATGGTAGTCATATTTCTTTGTGTCTAGTGCCTTTGTGGCGTGTTCTGGTGTGTTGAGAATTTCGGAGGCAATGGGGGATGGAGCTGTTTTGGCGTCTTGTAGTCCATATTTTGATAAGAGTGTCTTGATGTAAGCGGGTTGCGATAATTTGATTCCGGTGGTGTCGCGTGTGACCTTCCAGCCCAGTATGTGCGTTACTGGTCCTAGGTCCTTGAGTTTGTATTTCGTTTGGATGTGTAGTTTGGCTTTCTCGCGGAGTGGGGGATTGTTGGTGATGACAAGGAAATCATCCACTGTGACCACGAAGTACACAAATTGTGTCGGGTCATGAGTGGCAGTCAGGTGATACGTGCAACTGTCGCTAGTGAGGAGGGTGAAGTTCTGAAGGGTGAGGTGTTTGGACAGGCCTTTGGTGAAGATGTGGCATGCTTGTTTTGCTCCATAGATGTTTCCGGTGATTTTGCCAACATAGCCTGGGTATTTGAATGTCCCGTCAAATCTGGGGGGTTGATATATGTACAATGGGGATGTGTCGTCGTACGATTCGTGTAAAAACGCAGATTCCAGATCCCACTGAGTCGCCTCGTATCCATGTGCCGCTGCTAACGCTAGTGATATTCGTATGGCGTCTCGATCTGCAACTGGAGAGGAGATGAGTCTGGGTCATAATGCTCGTGGGGCCGTTGTAAGTCTCCACGGATATTGCATCTGGTTTTCCGGGAGAGCGGTGTGCCATTGGAATCAGTCTTGAGTTTCATAACGATTTTGTATGGAATCAGTTTTGTTCCAGGTGGTATCTGATCTGCTGGGACATACGTGATTGTTCCTCGTTGTTCCAATGTGTCCAGTTCGCTGTTCCAGGATTTCTGCCATTCGGCAGCATCGGGTGCTTGTCTGGCTTGTTCTAGATTTTTTGGTTCTGTGCATTGGCCTGGTGGTGTGGGTGTTGATGATGTGGGTGCGGTAGTTGTGACAGAGGCTTTGTTTGAAGTAACGGTGGGGTCTGCATTGGGGTTGTAAGCGTGAAAGTCAGCGGCACGACATCTTGATATTAGTTTGGTGCTGGGATCGTAGATGTGGTAGTGGGTGTTATCAATTCTGCCGAGGTATCGCTGTAATCTTGCGCGTGGGTGGAGCTTGTTGGCTGGCTGACGATTGCTGACGTAGCCATATTGCCCAAAGGGGAGTAGGGTGCTGACGTCTGGTCGTTTTCCTGTCCATACAAGCATTGGCGGTTTGCCGTGCGCTGAATGTGGTGCATAGTTATTGTAGCAGGTAGAAAATCCGCTAGAGCGGCAAACCACCCGACAGGTGTCCCGAGCCTCGGTAGAGGAAGCGGTAGAGTAGATGAACCTTATAGGTACCCGGCGGGTAGTCTCGTCAGAGAGAAGGGATCGCTACCCGGAGGGGGTTGTGCGATTATAGCGCTCACGCGAGATGCGTATTAATGGAGCAAGATGACGTAATCCGTCGAGCTGTTGGCTAACCCTAAGGTTTTCCCGGAGAGGGGTTGAACAATAGGTATGCGAACACTGTTCCTGTGGGTCGTAATTCCACTTGAGTTTACGTTACTCTAGAAACCGTGCCTACTGGCTATTCCAGTGGCAGTTTTATACTAAGTCTACTGTAAGCTAGGGTTAGTGGTTAGGAATAAATATCCAGTTAGTGACCAATCAGAACCCAATTACTGGCGCTCGCCTACCCGCGAGGTCATTGCCAATAGGCTTACATTGTAATGTATGGCTGATCAGCCTAAGTTAAAATTTGCCCCTTGTGGGGTCTTGGCCGGGGCCGATAGGCCCGGGTGGGGTTATTTGTCAGCCTTAGCTGGTCCTAAGTATAGGAAACACGCCAGTTGGCTGGTGCCTTCTGATTGGCACATCCCGTAAGTGGGTACCCAATAGGGAAGCGACACGGCTCGATCAGCGAGGACCGCCAGGCGGTACGACACGGCCCCCTCCTGAGAGATTTGTCGTCCCGACAAAATTTGATCAAAAAATAAAAATTACAATTTTTGGCTGTGGCCGTTGCATTGTGCAATTCAAAATTTTCCCGCGCGCGGCGCGTGCACACTAAATGTGTTGTCCATCCGACTCTTCCCGAGTTCCGCCCGACCGTTTCCTATTGGAATTCATACCTGCTTCAGGTTCATCCTCATCCTAACGCAACACAGCGTATTCACCCTTTCGGTGTCCAACTGCGTCCACGCATTCGCGTCCTTTCCATTATCCCTCAAAGGGTTTTTGCGTCCATCTGCTAAATAATTAGCCGCGCGATCGCACGAGCGGTGCCAATTCGAGGCTTGCATTTGCCGATTCGGCCCATTGCCTCGCGATCCCCTTCCTGGGTTGAATAACGCAGCTCCCTTCCGGAGACTTAAGCCAATAGGCCACTTGTTCGTCCCGCTTCAGGGTTTTTATCAACGTCCGTCACCGCCTCTACTGGCTTCCAGGATGTCCCCTCGAGCTCCGATACAATTCGAATCCTCTGAAGAGGAAGGAGACAATATGGGTTCGCCCAACCGTCCTACCACACGCTCCAGCGTTCGCCGTCCCACGACTCGCCACCAGGCTTCCTCTTCCCGCACCGGGGTCCCGCCTACACCGGCTAAGTCTTCGTCGACTTCAGCGCCACGCGTGCCGTCAGCCACCGCGGCTCAATCGCAAACGCGAACGCGTTCGACTGCCGCCAAAGGCACCGCTGATCCAGCGTCGCCTGCTGGAAAGGTTGCGAGTGCGCAAGCACGTTCCGAAGAGACGGTCCCCCCTACCAGGGCTAGCGCACAAGAGCGCGACTCTGTTCCGGCTGAATCGCCTGCTTCCCCGAAGCCTTCCACCCCAGTGGCAAGTGTCAAACCGTCATCGGTTAATCCGCCGTCACGCGAAGGTGAGTTATCGAAGGCCACCGGCCCGTCCCCAAGGGGAGCCATGCCGGCCGACACCGAGGAGGTGATAGAAGTCGTCGCCGAGGGAGGCGCTACGCCCAGGCCAACAAGGCAGCCGAATGTCAGGCCTTCGCCAAGTTCGCGTCCGATTACTTCTCGTCCTTCCGCCCCGGCGGCTCGTACCTCTTCTGGTCATGACGCGTCAGCGAATCCCTATGAGGACTATGGTCGCCGCAGCCAGCAAATTCTGGCGGACGCTCGAAAGCGTAGAGAAGAAGAGTTGCGCCGCGAGGCTGCTCGGGCAGAAGCCGAGAAGGCTGCAGCCGAGAAGGCTAATGCTCAACCTGTAGAGAAGGTCCTAGACCCATATGCCTCTACTGGCAGAGTTACCCGAAGTGGGTCTGGTGCGGCTGCCGCCGATGCCTCTGTAGGCGTAAGACCGTCGGGCACCGCCCTAGTTGACCCTTACGCGGTTGCGTCTGCCCCAGCACCAGCTGCTCCGTCACACGACACTCCCCCTCGGGCACCTAAGCCGACTGCCAATTGGCGCTCCATGGGAGAATTCTACCCAGCAAATGCTGATGAGCTGGTGGTATTCGACTCGCAGGCCTTGCCTTTCAGGCGTGAGCTCGCCGCTCCTTGGGAACACTACCCGTTTGCGCGGCTCCCTCGTAGGGACTTTACGGATCGCCCGAGAAGCGAGTTACGTCGCGATATGCTTCTCATGAGCTCCCTCCGGGGTCAAAACCATCAGGTTCAAAACGAATGTTGGTCGGCTTACGCCCGTCTCCCCTCGAGTCGCCCTATGCGTCACTTCCGTGTCCCCCATACGCTATGTAGCGACAGGACTTTCCTGCTCCATCCCGGAGATGCGCTTTACGTCGAACGTATGAATCGTCGCTTGTTCCAATAGGAATCATACCAAGGTACCGTAGAGGACATGCCGATGATTCCGTCTCGCTGGTTTGCGTATCCTCCACGTCCCGATACGGGTAGCTATGAGCACATATGCGTTTGCACGCTAGGGTTACTTCCCGAAGGATGGGGCGTCAGGTGACGGCGAACGATTATCGCGTGTTCGCGCACCTTCATGGTAGCTCTGCTGAGCCGGCCACTAGGCCCATGAAGGTAGCTAGGGAAGCTTTGGACCCGCTATGGGATGATCCCACTTGGGAAGGCAAGTCATCCCCACCGATGTGTTTGCCCGTTGCCGACCCTCCGTCGCTGGTGTATTTCCATAACTCCGCTCTTCGCGACGCGCCCGAATGGCGAATGGACAGGTTCCGATCGTACCTCGAGTTGGAGAGGGATATCCTTATAGGGATCGAGTTGGCTCGTACCGCCGAGACGCGGGGTTTTGTGCCGGTGATGGCGGAGGAACTCCTCAATAGGGTGAGCAGTACTTGGTACGATATCCCGAAGGTTCCGGTGTCGGACGTGGTCCCCTATAGTCGGGAGTTACCTGGTTCGGTAGTGCGTCGGTTGCTGAAGGTGGCCCTTGGGGGTGATGATTATCCGCAGGAATTGGTCAGTACCAACATCACGGGAGTGGCACCGGAGAAGGTGGTTATCTACAGGACTGTCGACTTGCCGGTGAGGGCGTTACGTATTAACGTGTTAAACCATCGAGATGGTACAGTCGCAGAGCTGCCGCCTTATCGCAGAGATGGTGAGTTCACCGAAGATGGGTACTACGGCGTGGAGCCTGACAGGTATTCCGACGGTCATCCCGATTCTTACAAATATCAGCCTGTTGGAGAGGCATTTGTGCCGCGTCCGTGGTGGACAGCCGCCGAGGCGGGAGGCCCAGCTGGGCGTTCGCCTTACGCAGGACGGAGCTTCGCTCCTGTTGCTTCCTTACCACCCAGCGGTGCTGATGACTTGTACGAAAGTCAGGTCCCTATGACCGTCGCGCCTACCGCGCCAGCCCCTCAGCCTGCAGCTGCCCCTTCATCCCAAGTGGGTCCCGCTATGGAGGCGCCTCTGACATCAGACCAAGGCTCTGAGCCATCCGTGAACGGTGATGATGTAGTCACGCGTCAGCCTCCTGCTGTTGATATCCTACGTGGGGAATTGTCGAGTCGCGAATTGCTATCGATTCCGCATGTGCGGCGGTTGGCCGATGATCTCGGGGATGGTACGGTGGCTTCCATTTTTGCTTCTGCCAATGGGCGTTACATCGTAAGATCCGCGTTGGATGGACTCGCATTGTCGTGCATCACGTTAGCTGCTCGCTATAAACAAGGACGCGAACAGCGTAACATCGCCGAGAGCGTCGCCGCACAGCGGATAGGGAGGTTGAGGCCGCACGCCTGGAGGCAGCAGAATTGCGAACCCGGGTTGGGGAATTAGAAGGTGAGTTGGAGGACGCCAGGCGTCTACTGCAGCAAGCAGTTATTCCCGAAGAGGGTGGCGAGGAGGCAGTTCAGCCTGGTTACTCGCGTCGTCGCGCTCGATCTCCCGATGAGGGTCTTCCCGAACGCAACGTGCGTACTCGTCTTCATTCCCCCGTGGGTGCTGCGGATGCTAGTAATCCTTTACTTGCGCGTCTCGATGCCCGGTTAGGGTCGCCTGAGTCGCCAGATGTTTCTCCGCCTCCCGCGTCCATCCCAGCAGTTGGGTTATCCGCCTCTGCGGTTGCGTCTTCGCATGGCCCTGTGCCTGCCCGTCGTCGGGGTTCTAGTGCAGTTCCGCAACGCGGTTTGCGTCGTAATCCTACCTTCGCAAGGGTGGCACCCCGCCATCCTCGTCCTTCGACGAATGTACGCGCTCCTGCCCCTACGGCACCGTCTGCCTCTCATCGGCCTCGGCCTTCTAGCCATTATCGTCGCTAAGGACTGGCAATTGCCTTTGGGAGAATAACCTCTAACGGTAGTTTGAACACGCTTTTGCGTTGCGCCATTGTTCATCAGGTAGTCCTGAGGCACCTCTGAGGTACATTAAAGATGCATCATCACGCTGACGTGCGGATTTGTTTGTTGAAACCCCTTTTTTGGTCAATTTTTTTCATTTCCTGAAATCTAAATTTCCACAGTGGCTCCGGTTGGCGGTGATAAAGTGCGCCCTTTTTGGCTTAACCCTCCGAGGCTTGGTAACTCCACCTGGTGGATTCCTTGTTAGGTTCTCGTCCCTGCGGGGTTATTCTACTTCTTCCCTCTCTTGGGTTTGCGCGTGCGCGCTCTGCGCGATGGCTTGTCACCTTTGCGGTGTTGCGTTCGACGGAAACGGAAATACCGTGATGCCCATTCGGGGGGGGGGGACGTTCGCACGTTGCGTCCATGTTGGCTTTCGGTAGCCATACCATTTCACAAGGAACCATTGTTCCCCATCGTCGTCAGTGACGTAATCGATGAGATCATCGATGGGATATTCCTCCTCTGAGGTTGCGCGTTCGGCGTCGTTACTTCCCTCTGGGGTTTCCTTCGTCCCTTCAGGGAGAGCTACTCGTTCCGAGTTCGGCTGCGTGCCCTGTGGCGCTTCCTCTTGTTCCCCATTGGGGGTGGTTTCCAAAGACCTTACGGGGTTTGCCGTGGCTTTCTTCTTCTTCGCACTTGAGCGAGTGTATCGACCCGGTTTGGGTTTTGCCAAATGGGCGGGTGCTTGACTTGCTTGGTTCGCTATGCGAAGTTCGGCTCCCGATGGAGGGTTCGCGTCCCGTTGAGGGGAAGTCGGCGTTTGTACGCGTGCTTTGATTGAGCGTCGCCTGGTCGCGTTTGCGTTGGTCAAATGCCTTGGGGCTGAGTCTGTGGCGTCGGTGCCTGCCATACTTTGGCGAGTTGCTCGCTTGTGCGACGGGGATCCCTGTCAGGGTTGACGTTGTTGTTGGTCTGCATCGGCAGTGCTGGCGTCTCTTCTTCGCAATTGTGTGCGATTGCGGTTGTTAGTTACCGGCTGTGGTGTGAACGACTTGGGTCGTGTGTGTCGTTCCCAATTGTGGGTGAGTTACCGAGGGGTGAAAGAAGTATGTTCATCAGAGGGAGTTGCAAAATTTTTGCTTACGCGCACAGCGTCGGGGGCCCCCTCCTGAAGGGTGGTTTGTCCCAAACCACTACCTTCAGGTGTTATCCTAATTGTAGGTTGTCGTGGGACGATGGTTGATCCCTGAAGGGTATTCCTGATTAGGAGTTGGCGGAAGTGATTCGCTTTGTGCGTTCTGTTGGCCGTCGCCCGTCGGTTGGCGTGATTGTGTATTTGGCGCGAGGGCATCTGCACCTGATGGTGACGCTTGTGCGTTAGCGGCATGTAGCCTAGGTGGTAAGGTTGGTTCCTCGGTCGGTCGCGGAGCGAGTGCAACTCTATCGAGACTAACCTTTTCGGTGATACCATCGCGGTCGATGTAAACCGTTCGCCGTCCGGCACGGATAACCCTATAGGGACCTTGAGCTATTGGAGTTAGCTTGTTCCGTTCACGGACTTCTGGATTATCCAGATAAACGTAATCATCGGTAGTGATGAGTCGTTTAGACTTCCGGATTGACCGGTCGAAGTTACGCTTGTAGCGTGCTTGCGCGCTGTGAAGGCGTTTACCTGCCATATCAATGGTATCCGTAATACGGCGTAAGAAGTCTTGCTTCGTGAACGCGTCTGGCGTTGCCCTCCTTTTCACCGAATGGTGTGTCGCATATGGCGGTGGAGGTCGGCTTAGGATGAGGTCGAAGGGTGTAGTTCCCGTTGTGCGATGCACGTGCGTGTTGTACGCATAGGTTAACGCTGATGCGTAGACATCCCAGTCGTCCTGGTTATCATTAACGTAATTACGTAGCATGCTCAATAGAGTACGGTTATACCGTTCGACTTGCCCATTTGTCTGGGGATGGTAAGCCGTCGTGAAGACGTTCTTCGTTCCTAACTGGAGGCAGACAGCCTGGAAGAACTTCGACGCAAATTGCGGACCGTTATCGGATAGTAATGTCCGTGGAGGACCATACTTAAACACCCAATGTGTACAAAAGGCTACTGCCACATGGTAAGCCGTAATGCTTCGCAGGGAACCACTTGGGTGAGCTTGGAAAGCGACATGAAATCACCAGTAGGTGCACGTTACCTTTCTTGGTACGAGGTAGAGGACCGAGGAGGTCAATTGCAACGTCATCCAATGGTGTGGTAGCTGGGAACAGCTGGAGGGTACTCGCATGTTTGCGCAACCGTAATCGGTTTCTCGCACACGCTGAACAGCGTTCAACCGTTCCGGTTATGTCCGCAGCCATTGCAGGCCAGTAGTAAGATAGGCGCATCGTGTCGTACATGCGGTTCTGACCAGGATGTCCTGCCAATATGCCGTGGTGGCACATCGTCAATAGACGTTGCCGTAAGGCTTTAGGTACTACAATTTGGGATGACCCGTCCAGTCTGGACTTCCTACAAAGGACACCGTCTTCATCTTCGAAGAAGAGAGAGTCAGACTTCTGCGAGGCCAGGGCCTGTTGACAGAAGTCGTCCGTTCGTTGCTCTTCGAGCCACTCTTGGAGAGTTATCGGGCAGTAGTTTTCCGTTTGCGGATGAGTTGTTAAGACGGGTGTACCGTTGCGATTAGGCGCCTCCTTGGCGTGGTCTCTTGCTAGAGAAAGGTCGTAGAACCAAACATCAGTGTCATCATCCAAGGATGTTTCACCTTGCGGTGCGTGCGTGGCCAACAGAGTTGGTATTTCATCGTCAATAGTGACGGGCGTCTCGCCGTTAGTTTCAACACGCGAAAGGGCGTCTGGTAGTTGGTGAACCCGACCGGGTCGGTAGACTATTTGATAGTCAAATTCCGCAAGTCGGAGGCGCCAACGGCATAGTCTCCCTGAAGGGTCGTTGATATTCATGAGCCAACGCAGCGCGTTATGGTCCGTCCGGACTACAAACTTTGTTTGCTCCAAGTATGGACGTAGGATAGTGACAGCCCATACGACGGCTAGACATTCACGCTCCGTAGGGGAGTAACCTCTTTCAGGTTTAGTCAAGGTCCGCGACCAATAGCCAATTGGCTTGAGATCGTTCTCTTCCCCTTGCTGCTGAAGCAGAGCGCATCCTATTTGGTATGCGGAAGCGTCCGTGTCTACGGTGTAGGGTTGACCCAACTTGGGTAGAGCCAGTATCGGCGGCTTGGTCATGACCTCTTTGAGAGCGTTGAACGCGCGCGTTGGTCCTCGGTAGGAGGTTCTTTCCCGAATTTAGGGAGGCTGTCTTTGGTCAGCATTTCGTTCAAGGGGTGCGCAATTGCGGCATACCCTTTGATGAATCGTCGAAAGACGCCACAGCTTCCGAGGAAGGATCGCATTTGCGTAGGCGTTTGCGGAAAGATCGCGTCAGCGATAGCCGAAGTGGCGTTCTGTGCAACAGCTAGCTTTCCTGGCATCACGACATGTCCCAGGTAATCAACCTTCTTTTCGAAGAAATGACACTTTGTCAACTTCAGGGTGACACCTGCTTCCCGTAGGAGGGAGAGTACTTGGTCCACATGGTGGAGATGTTCGGCCTCGTCCCGAGAGAATACGATCACATCGTCTAAGTAAATCAGACAGGTCTGCCAGCGAACGCTGCTAAGAATAATGTCGATGGCACGCTGAAACGTTGCCGGAGCATTCTTTAAGCCAAAAGGCAAACGCTTGAAGCGATATGTCCCCAAGTGGGAGGTGAATGCCGTTTTGTCACGGTCGTCCTGTGCAACAGGGATCTGCCAATAGCCAGAATTACAATCCAATGTGGTGAATACTTGAGCATCTCCGAGGGAGTCAATACAATCATCCATTCGTGGAAGGGGGTACACATCATTGACAGTGATGTCGTTAAGACCCCTATAGTCGACGCAAAAGCGTAATTTACCATCCTTCTTCGGGACAAGAACCACTGGGCTAGCCCATTCGGAGGTCGACGGTTCGATCACTCCTTTTTCCAGCATGCTGGTTATTTCCTTACGGGCAATCTCTCGACGAGCGGGTCCCATCCGGTAGGGTTGTTGCCGTCTAGGCTTGCTCCCTTCGACTATGTCGATTCGGTGTTCCGTAGCGCGGATGTCCCCTAGGGATCCATCCCACATAGACTCGTGTCGAGATAGCATGCTAAGGATGCGTTCCCTCAACGGGATTTGACCAAGGTGGTCCAGAGAGACTTCTTGCTTCCAGCTTGATGGTTGGGTGGCCTCGGCCTCTTGCTCCTGATGGAGAGTAGTCACCATAGTGGAGGCCTCTTGGGAGGAAGGGGTAGAACGGCTGAGAGCCATGGGGCGCATTGGCCGTTCGGGTGCCCGAAGGGCATAGCCTATAATTGTCCCTTTAGGGAGGTACTTGTCGGATGTACCGAAGTTAGTTAAATAGTCAGGAATTCCTGTCGCGGGATGACTTCCGCAACCCCATTCGGGATAGAGACACGATGTCGGTGAAGGATCCGATCTCTCGGAGAGAGTATACTCAAGCCGCCACCGGCGCATACAACAGTAGTTGTTACTTGACTCCGCGGAGGAACATTCACACTTTGTGACAATCGAATGCCATGAGGCTGGCGGTCTAAGTTAATCCCATTAGAGGGTCGCGAGGCATCCACGTAGCACGAAAGGGTGGGGGATGTTTTACGCGTAGGCGACATCACTAGGATAGCTATCGACCCGCCGTCGTGAATATCAATTCGTTGGGCCCGGCACCTAATTGCGTCTACGTGGGTATTCATTGCCCCAGTTCCCAAGATGAGGGGTACGGCCAACTTAGGCGCGACGAAGAATTCTTCCTCAAAGGACTTGTGGCCTAACTGTAAGGACAGTATTATCTTGCCTTTTATCCGAAGAGGATTGCCGTTAGCATCGGCCAGTTGCGGAACTTTCCCCGTAGGGACTTGGAATTGTTCCCAATTTTGGGGTAAGCTCCTTTCATGGATGACCGATGGTCCGGACCCGGTGTCCATCACCATACGCATGGCGTGAGAATTGACGGATCGAGTCCGATGGAACCCATTACTACGTAATGGGCGGCCTTAAGCAGGCATGAGGCTTTCGGCCTTGAGGTTCGAGTCCCTGTGGGGGAACCCGAAGGGGTTGGTGTCTGGGAAAGACTTTGGTCCCTAGAGGGAGTTGCAGCCTTTCCTGCGGAGGTGGTTGTGGTGAGATGTCCACCGAGTAGCGTAATCGCTCCACCTCCTGACGGGAGTGCGACACCTCACTCCCCGTCATTAGTTTTCCGACGACGTGTCGGAGTCGTCGGAGGTTTCCAAGGCGTCGGCAACGTCTTGAGCCGTTACGGAAGATCCGTTACGTTCTAAAACGTCTCGCCTCAGAGGACCCAATTTGGGATGATTTTCGTCATCGGCGAACGCAACCATGCGTGTTGGAGGGTTTGACCGTTGGAGCACGGCTTTAGGGTAATCCCTTTTTCGGTTGAACCGATTGGACTGGCGCTGTTGGCGGCGCATAACCTGCTCCGGTTCTTGCTGGTAAGCGTAGTTCGCAAAGGCGAAGTAAGTTCCCACTGAGGGTGGTAGGTAAGGACAAGTGTATAACACGTGCCCCGGTTGGCGACAGCCAGAGCATCTCCAAGTAACAGCCCCTTCGGGGATCATACTCTCAGCGAGTTTAAGATGTTCTCCCGTTAGGGTAGGGGCCTGCATTGGCGCGCCCATTGGGTTCCCGGTAGGGGAAGGTAAGGTCGGCGGCGGGGTCCGCGGTATCACAGCCGGTTCTCCGGGTACGGTAGCGAGCAACGCTTTGCGTTTACGTTCCGCGATTTCCCGAGTAGGGTAAGCCTTCGGCTTTGCGGGTAGCGAAGCTCGTAAAGAGTCCCCGAGTCCTTTAGCAAGGTTACGGACAGCAAGAAAATCTTCTCCGCCACTGCGGCCTATAGTCACCTTGACGGTGTGTTTAACCTCTGGGCGTAGGCCCTTGAGGTAGTAGTTGACCAAGTCTCTTTCCGAGAAGACGTTCGCACACAGGAGTGCAGCGTCCTGCAGTCTGTCTGCGTATGCAGCTTCGTCTTCATCCGGCCCTTGCCGTATACGCGTTACTGCGTCATATGCGTCCGCTAGGACATTGTCCGTCGCGTAGCGAGCCAGAAGGGCGTTAACGGCTTGAGGCCAAGTGATCTGCTGATGCAGGTGGTTGAGAAGCTTGCGCTTTCGCGCCTCAGCGGCGATAAACCGTTGAGGTTCTCCTTCCAGGAAATACTTGAGTAACTTGGTAGCTTCTCCCTCCGAGACTCCGCATGAATCACATGCATCTTGAAATTCCGCGAGGAACCGGAGGATATCGATGGGTTCCGTACCATCGAACGGCGTGAATGACGCGTTGAAATTACGGATCTTCTCCGTTAGCTTATACAAGCTTCTTGATTTACCCATTGGGGTATCAGTCGTTAGGGACTTGTTCTTGAGTCGGTAGTACCGATAGGAGACCACTAGGTCGAACGCGGGTTCGCGGGCCTTCAAAGGCACTAAGCCTTCCTCAAGAGGTCCTTCTTCATCATCCCACGAGGGATTTTCCGGTGCAGATCCGGTGGCACGAGTGTGCTGTCTCGTGCGAGAGATATTCCCTGTTTGGGATAGTGATTCGGCGAGGGCGTCGACACGGTCCGACAGGTGTCGGGTTGCTTCTGCGACTTGATCCAATCGGGGATCTTCTTCTTCCTCCCTACCGGATGTAGGGTCAGGGAAGTCAGCCGATCGGATGCGGCGAGCAGGAAACTCCTGTTGTCCTAATGGACTGGCACTAAAGCCGTGAATCGAAAGCTCCTCCAGACGAGTTTCCAAAAGGGATACGCGTTTAGCGAATTCGGCTTTGACCTGATTCCAGGTTTCCGCTAGGAACTCGGCGTCCCGATCTTGGGTGGCTTCTCGGCTGGCGGCCATCAGCTTTGGCTCGACCAGTTCCATGACGGTTTCGACCGTAGCGTCTACGATTTCCGCCCTGCGGTCTTGAACAGTCTTCTCGACGACGGTGCTGAATTCAGCCTTGAACTCTTCCAACCGTTCGTTGAAGATTCGGTCGGCTCGGTCTTGCAGGGTGTTAATCACCACGCCTTCTTCGGCGATCAGATCCGAATCGGATAAGTCGCTGGCAGGCGCTATGTCCTCACTAGAGGGTCCCGCTGTAGGGTTACGAGGCATCGTGAAGATGATTGTGAAGGAAAATTTCTCTCAAAGAGACTTACCCGAGGGTACAAGGTTCTAGGTCGAGAGACCAATGTAGCAGGTAGAAAATCCGCTAGAGCGGCAAACCACCCGACAGGTGTCCCGAGCCTCGGTAGAGGAAGTGGTAGAGCAGATGAACCTTATAGGTACCCAGCGGGTAGTCTCGTGAGAGAGAAGGGATCGCTACCCGGAGGGGGTTGTGCGATTATAGCGCTCACGCGAGATGCGTATTATTGGAGCAAGATGACGTAATCCGTCGAGCTGTTGGCTAACCCTAAGGTTTTCCCGGAGAGGGGTTGAACAATAGGTATGCGAACACTGTTCCTGTGGGTCGTAATTCCACTTGAGTTTACGTTACTCTAGAAACCGTGCCTACTGGCTATTCCAGTGGCCGTTTTATACTAAGTCTACTGTAAGCTAGGGTTAGTGGTTAGGAATAAATATCCAGTTAGTGACCAATCAGAACCCAATTACTGGCGCTCGCCTACCCGCGAGGTCATTGCCAATAGGCTTACATTGTAATGTATGGCTGATCAGCCTAAGTTAAAATTTGCCCCTTGTGGGGTCTTGGCCGGGGCCGATAGGCCCGGGTGGGTTATTTGTCAGCCTTAGCTGGTCCTAAGTATAGGAAACACGCCAGTTGGCTGGTGCCTTCTGATTGGCACATCCCGTAAGTGGGTACCCAATAGGGAAGCGACACGGCTCGATCAGCGAGGACCGCCAGGCGGTACGACC